>WSXT02190830.1:0-19838 GCA_011762715.2 Neuroterus valhalla
ACAAAAAATAATGAAAAATAATCTGTGAACTCGATAACTTTCGAAAGAATGATCATATCCGATCGTGCTTTGGCACCGATTTTGAGAGACCAAAAATACAAGTCGAGTTCGTTAACCAGCTATTTTAGATCGAAGATGGAAGAGGGGGAGCACTTTGGAAAATTCTTTGGAGTTTCTCCTTCAAGACTTAAAAATTTTAAGAACAGTTCCTTGTAGTAGGAAAGAAGTGAAACAATTTATCTTCATGATTTTTTTCTGATAGAAACAAAATTGTCAGAGTTGTGGCATTTCAAAAATCCAAAAATATAAACGAAAATGAGAATTTTTAGCCGAAGAACGCAAGATATGAAAGAAAATTTGAAAAAAATGTTTCTTTTTGGGAGCCCTCCAGGATGATCTTTACAATTTTTCGAATTTTTTCAAAAAATCGAAAATTCAAATTTGGTCGCACAAAAAATAGAGAAAAATAGAAAGATTCATTTTTTGATCAAACTATGTAAGGTACGGAAAATGTAAATGAACTTAAATTGTGCACCAAAAAAGGATCTACAAATTTTGTAGGCTTAACTTTTTGATAGGACAAGTAGTTTTCCTTCATTTATAAAAGAAGCATATAAAAAATGAGAAAGATGAACTTTCGGACAATTGCCACAAGCTTAGGAAAAATCGAATACACGCAAGTTCTTTACCAAGAAAATATCTTCAAATGCGTTATGAACTTCTTCAACAGGATATGTATTTTTCATTTCAATCAGGAAAGATAACTATAAAAATGAAATAATAAAATTTCTGAAAAAATGACTAAGGCTGACACAGAAGATCGATCGAGTGCGCAGCACGAGGCACGCGATGAGAATGTATTCGTTAAAGCCGGAGAAGCTTTAAAAAAAGAGAATTGGCACTCATCAAATTAAAGTAGTCGACATTTTGCTTTCGAGTTTCACAAGCTTTTCATACAACTGTAGGGAGGAGGTACAAAGGCCGAGCGCGGAGCGCGAGGTAAATTCATAACCAAGCGCGGAGCGCGAAGTAAGATTACCATCGAGCGCGAGATCCGAAATTCGCGCGCCGCAGGCGCGCTTAAACTTGCGAGCGAAGCGATCAGCGCGCGATGAGAATGTGCCTGCGCAGCACGCAGATTTTTTTCCTTTATAATTGCTCACAATCTTTCCTTATAAACGCGAGCGTTCTTAGATATTACATTGCGTCAATAATAACCGTCTCAGCTTATTCTTTGGACCGTTATGTGGTCCTTTGTCACCCATCTTCCTTCAACATAAAGAATGGATCGAAGCGGTCATTATTTTTGTTCTTGTATAATTCCCAAATAATCAGCAATACTAGAATATTTCAGAACTTTCCTGGAAATATTTAACATTCTAAAGTCTGATGCCTCGATTCCAAAATTTGTATAGTTCCTATTTAGTTCCATTTAGGTATTTATTCTATTAGTATTCTTATCAAAAAATTAATGGTCCGCTCCATATAAAAACTGAGGTTCTTGCCGGAAAGAAGAACTGAAGTATTTTTTGGTCCAACACAATACCCAAAATAGAAAGAAAATACCGTTTCTGGAGATCAAGAACAAGCTACTGGGAGAAGAAATCATCAAACATTCAACAAAATTGAAAAAAATAATAAACTTATAAATTATTTCATAATTGTGTAGGTATAGACCATAGATACGATTTTAAAAAAAAATTCTTTCAATTTATATTTCCGGCTTGGTGTTAGTGACAATGACTGCAAAAGCGTAGTGATTTCCTTTTCAAATGAGCCTCAGATGAAGTAATTTTGTCAATTTTTTCTAGAAAACATTGCAAGAATAGTGCAAATTTCGAATGCTCTCCTGAAAAACATAAGTAACATCTGGGTTAATCGATATCTTCAAAGTGACCCATTGTTCCCGAAATTTAGAATGAGTATTCTTCATAAGCTTGGCACGTCGTTCCAAAATTTCAGGACGACTAGTCTATCCCCTTTTGCAGCTCCGCCAATTTTTCGGGCCGATTAGACGAGCCAACGTTTCTTCAAGGTTCTTGGGCTCATTCCAAAGATAAATTTTTATGAATCCGTACTCAATTATCAGAATGATCGTGAAATTATTCATCGACATGGTGCAAGAAGTTGAAGTAGGAACAAGATAATTTGGAGAATTCATCAGTAACGTAATTCATCAGTAACGTAAACTGTTTCTATTTTGATACATCCATTGTGTAACCATGGGCAGGACGTAACCTTTTCACCTGGTGGCAATATATTTCGATGAAAAATTAAAATAATTGTAATGTATTGATGTATTTTACTGAAATTAGGTTTGTATAATAAATGTTTTATCTATTACCTTAAGCACGGTGGCTACCCGACGTATGATTTCAAATTTCTGATTTTTTACCAGCCAATTCAAGAGAGTTTAAGTTTTGACTGATTTGGAATGATTTACAAAGATCTAAGAGAGCAAAACATTCTGGGAGATTTAAAACAATTATGATTTGGAACATGGAATTTTAGAGAAGAATTATACTGCGGAGTTGGAACATTAGACAGGTTTTGGTAACGGGAGGTATAAATTTTCTAAATCAGAATTTGAATAATTTTCTACACTTCACTGTTCCAAGGCACGATTATATTTATTTCAAAAAATGTTAAATTCCAGAAAAACAGTTACCCTCTTCTTTCAAAATTTGTCAGAGGAAAGTTTTGAATTGTTTTAAATTGTGACGAATACGGACGGTACAGGTATTTCTTCAGATTTTTTCCTCCTAAATCAGATTTCGAATCATTAGCGAAAATTCCTCACTACCAGTCGAGTAATATTCTTCAACGGAAATTCTCAGTCCTATCTCAGAATTTTAGTTCTTCCAGAAAATCCCCTGTCATGAAGTTCAAATTTCAATTCTTCACAGGAATTACTGGTCAATTACTGGTTTCTTTCCGTTTATTATAATATCCGGTTGTCCTGATTGGCCGGTCCTGTATAGAGATGGGACCTTGCCGGTATGACGGCCCAAGATTGTAAATCTGGTGAAACTCATATTTTAAAGAACTTATCAGTTATGAGATGATAATTCATGGTGTAAATGAAGTTTTGTGTCCATATAAAAATAATTACAGGAGTATTCGTCAGGTCATAACAGTCATAACATTTTAAAGTTCCACTTGAAAGAAAACAGTCTTTTAACCTCAAACCTTGACCGGATTAGGCGCTGATTTTGAAAGTGTACTTTCAAAGTTTCAATAAATAATCAGTTCAATATTAGCCAAACATTATTGATCAATCCAATCACTAACTATGAGACTTCTGAAGAAGCATATTGCATATTATTGATACGAATAGGCGTTGCAGGATTTGTTCCATACATTGGTTTTTATTAGTTTTCCATAGGTGAAATTCATCTGTTACGAGTCTATAGAAATGCTAAAGGAAATTCAGAAAAAAAACATTAAATTTTGCACTATTTTCTTAATATTATAGGAGGAACAAAACTGCGTCATTGTGCTTTAATTTTCTAGACAACTCTGAAAGCTCGCAACCTGTTTTCAGGACAGAAGTTTCTTTCTCTTTTATATTATTCAAATAAGCAGAACGAACAATAATAAGGTGGTAATCTATGATATCATTTAATAGCATTTTTATTCATTTGCAATGATTCATTTCAATATTAAGAATTACAAGCGTTTTTCATGGATCTCTCATAAAAAAATAATATACCAATCCTATTTTTTCCAATTTCAGAATCCTTAAATTTCAATTCTATTTCAAATCATGCAGAGAGGAATATTCGGAACAAAATTTTTGTATCGAAAGTATTATAAAGTACGAAAAAGAGCAAATCCTATAGCTCTTAATCGACCCTTAAAACATTCAACGGTAGGGTTTCAAGGAATTCAAAAATTGGCGAATGGAATAGAAGGAACGTAAAGGATCAAAATAATATGACTTTTAACACGCTAAATCAAAATGTATCTGCTTTTTTTTCTTGTTTCTAAATTTATGTTTTGTAATAATTGTAAATTCGGAATACGTAAAGACAAACCTACAAAACTGTAGGAATAATAATTTGATATTATACAAGATATATAATTCTATTGCAAAAATAAGAGACACGTATTTTACAGTTTAAATGAGAAATTTTCGGTTTGATACTTCAAAATTATTTAAAGATTATCAGCGAATTTACAAAATTAACAGCCCTTTTATTAAAATGCAGTATTTTGCAAACAAGCTTAGATGTTTAAGATTTTCCTTCTATATTTGACCTAACAATTCTTGCTCTCCTATCTGATCATAACAAAATTTGAAGAAAAAAAACTCAAATAGCGAAAAAACAGCTGTGTTGTTGTAAAATCCTTAGAAGAAGATTTTCACAATAACTCTATTCTAAAACAAAAAAATCTTGAGAAGTGGACGCTAAAATTTGCCGAATGTCTCCTTCTTTTGTTCTTGGTAAACAATCCCTTATTTAATTTTATTAAATAAATATGCTGACCGTAGCCGAGCAGCGGCGCTGGCTGTACTTTCAGGCCAACAGTTCATGAAATAAAAGGGCAAAGTGTCAAAAATTTTAAGCTTCAATTTTTTTGAGTACATACACGGAATTTTCCGTTTTTTTGCGCTTGGAAATAAAATAATAATCTTCCGAGACTATATTTATAGAGGTTTTTTAAAATCAACGGCCAATTTCGAACTGAAGCCAGGTCATCACTTCATCGGAAAACCGGAAAATTACAGGGAATTTCAATGGCTAGAAAAAACCGAGAGATGACCGGGAACCTAATTAGAAAACCGGAATTTTCTTGATTTGACTGGATACTCTAAAATTTTACCGTAAAAATACGAGACATGACCACTTTATTTTTAGGAATTGAAAGAGATCTTATCATTTGATTGGAAAAATGTCAAGTTTCTTTTGTCAAAGTTGGAAAAATTCTTTATATATATTTCCTTCATGAGAGAAGGATTTTTATTTTTTTCCATTAAAAGAAAAACCTTTTGCAAATTCGTTTTCCTTTGAGATCTTTTTAGCCGACTTTAGTTTGGTAATCGAATTGATGATATCCTCGACATACAGAAAGAATCATTTCCTCAATTTTTCAAAACAATATGATTATCACGTTTCATTTGCTTTCTCCTCATTTATCTGACTTGGAACAGAGGGTTTTAAAGAAAATAATCATGGTTTTGATTTCAGGTCAGGGAGTTTGAGTGAAGGAATATAATTTCACTTGGAACAGGAAATTTTTTACGTGGAACGTTCATGAACATGAACTTTTGAAAATAATTATAATCTAGGTTTATAGAGACACAATTTGAAAAATCGCTCTTCCAATTTAAAATTTGGCACAATTTGAAAGCCCCCTCTTCTTGATTTAAAGTGAAGAGAATTTAACCTACTCCAATTAATAATTCCATAGTTCTAGTTGAAAATTCATTTGTTTGGTTAGACCTGATTTTTTTCAATTTAAAATTTGAGTACTCAAAGTTGACAATTTTCATTTTTTAGTGAAAATTAATTCATCTGTTAGAAAAATTCAACTCTTCTAATTGAAGATTCTTTGATTTAGTTAAAAACTCTTTATGTTTGGTTTGAAATTGTTTGTTCAAACCAATAATGTTACTGTTCCATTTCCGAATGTGAGTCATTATTCTTTCAGATCGGAATTCGACAATTTTGTTGAAACATTGTATTTTTTGGTAGAAAATTATTCATTTCTTAAATATTTATAATTTTTGTTGAAAATTACCATTAAAATACATTAATAATTACGATCTCTCAATATCGTTCTCCAACTTAATAATCTTTATTTATTCTATAAATCCTATTCCTCATAACATAAATCGCTAGAATTATTCGACATATTTTGGTAACATAATAGATTTTTTTTTATGTTTTCATTTTGTACAGGCTTATCATAATGAGGCAAAATAAATCACAGCCTAATTTTAAACAGAAATATAAACTTTTATAATTTAGCTGAATTAGGGTCTAATTTCAATAATTAATATGAATATCATAAATATATGAAATGTAATTGAGATATACATTTTTCATAGATTACGATATATACATATTTCAAGGCTACAAATTTAATATTTTTGTAGATTTATTATATGTATTCTGTGAGAAGCGTATTCGTATATTGTTATAGGAATAATGGTTTCCTAAACTTTTCATTTAATCAAATTTTAGTTTTCTCTATGCTTTGGAATAACCATCGCCCTAAAATCACGGCCAGCGCCACCACACGGCTCCAGTCAAATCTCACATAACATTTATTTTACAGGCCTTCATAGGAGTGCCGCCAGCCCTTGGGAGTTTAAACACACATAACTTCAAAATACACGTATATTAACAAAATTTAGAACAATAAAACTTCTGTCGATTCAAAAAAAGAAGAGTTTGAGGATGTCCGTTAGCATGTGGCTCAAAATTCCTCCAGTTTCCAAGAATAAATATTTATTATTTTCGGATAAAAACTGGCGAATCTAGAATCGATAATTTCCTGAGGATCACATGGCCTTAAATATCAAATGCGAGGAACTTTATATTTTGCCTCTAGGAACGGAATTTATGATTGATTTTCAAATTTTCGTCTTAATTTGGTCTTATTTTTATCGTTGAATTTCGATGATATTTCAATATATTCGAAAGACAGTATTTGTTGTGATTAGAGTCATTGACAAGGAAAATCATTTAAACGCACACATATGTTAATACATGTTCTAATATATAACAGATATATTCATTGCTAAATGCTGTTAAAATAAGATTGTTTTACAAAATATGAACACACGAATGTTGTTTTTATTTAACCATGTATTACCCACGAAGTCGGCAAATTGTTTAGCCCAGTCGGCATTTTCATTCAAAAACCCCCACGCTTGACACCTCCGCTACGCCCCTGGAAAAAGACTCTGTTCTTTATCTCCTTATTATACTCTGAATTCACAAATTTTGTTCTGTGTTTGAAAAATGTTTTTTGCCTCTTATGCTGTACTTCAAACATGTATTTCATCGTTATCCACAATCTCTGTTTTGTGCATCTTACGCAATGATTTACGTATTTCAATACAACTCATGTGTAAAGATGATTACGAAATTGACTTAATTACTTTTAATTTATTATTTCTCCAAAATTTTAGTTTTACCGCATTTACCCATTTGAAAAAAATTAAAAATAATAACCTATTAAAATTGAAATAATAACCTATTTCACATATTTGTTATTTCAACTGTTTTACAATGCTTACACAAAGCGTAAATCGCTTTTCTTTTCATGTGAACCAGAAAGAAGCACATCTTGCAAAAAAATCAAAATCAAAATTGGTACGGCATCTTTGCACTGCATAACTTCTGTCGAATTCAGAGGAAAACGGTTGCCCCATGTTTAAAACCAAAAAAAATTATGTTTCCATAAAAACTATATGAAGTCTGTTGCAGAAGGATTATATTCGATGCAAAGATTTCTTTGGAGACAACTGAAAGTCCTTTCAAGCAAAAATTAAAGAGAGAATTCTATTTGTATCAAAACGCATCCTTCCGACACAAAAGGTAGTTTCTCTAAGTAAGGACATAATTACACTATTATAACCTTGGAGAAAAGAAAACAAAAGTTGCCAAATGTTCGAAAAATGTACTATAATTAAGGACCCACAATGACAATGTATGGACAATTTGTTATATCTAGGAATACTCCCAAGTCGACGGCCGCTAACAATAAGGTTTTGTCTCAGCGATCAAAGCAACAAGGTTTTCTCTTTATCAAAATCCAAAAAGGTACTATCTCGTCGGCCAATTCAAAGAGATTCTATCTCGGCGGCCGATGCAAAAAGGTTCCATCGGGGCGCGCGATGCAAAAAGGTTCTATCTCAGGGTTCTATCTAGCTCAGGTAGAACCTTGTTGCACGGAACGCTGAGATAGAACCTTTTTGCATCGGGCGCCGAGATAGAACCTTTTTGCGCTGGCCGTCGAGATACAACCTTTTTGCATTGGCCACCGAGATAGTACCTTTTTGAATTTTGATAAAGATAGAACCTTGTTGCTCTGATCGCTGAGATAGAACCTTATTGTTAGTGGCCGTCAAAATAACCTAGTACATAACAAAATATTTCATAAGCATCAAGCCTTCAATCTGAGTTCCGATAATTGAATAAGGGTAGCAAATTTCCCGAATAAGGAAACAAAAGACGATTAAAAAAATTATTTGTGAACAATTTTATATTTCAGAAGAATGAATTCAATCATATTCAAGATTGAAGGTTTATGTCCTCTCATTAATTTATTACTTTTCATTTTCAGTCCCTTGAAACTTAACGGCTAAAATGAGTTGAAAAAAACCGTGAGACTCAGAGTTTTTTAAAAATCGCTAAATTTTAGAGATTCTCAGCCCGAAACCACTTAACGAAATGTACTTTTGTGTCAAAAGGACGCGTTCTGACACAAATGGAATTTCCTATTGGTTCAAGGTTGAGAAGATTTACATTTGTCCCAAAAAGGATCTTATAGCTACGAACGTAATCCTTTTGCGACAAACTTCATCCAGCCTTCCAGCCAAATTATTCTGTTTGTTCCAAGTATAATTTTAGAACGAAACAGTCAAGAGGACGATGCATTGGTTTGAAGAAGACCTTCTTTCTTCATAGCATAAATCTTCATGGGTTTGGTGTGAGAAAGAGCAAGTGAGAGGAATTTTTTCCTCCCCCTCTTTAACTGCTGAAAGCTACTCATTGATTTTTAGGGTAAATTTTGAGTTCAATAAAGTTTCTGCTTCCTGAAAAAAAATTTAGGATAGTTTGAAAAGCTTTCAGAAAGTAATACTAGTTTTTCAAGGTTTTAAAAAAATATATTTTTTAGGCCAAAAAGCTGGCAAGATTGAAATTCCACAAGATTGAAAGAATTAGGCATATTTTATTGATGACAGCACTGAATAACGTTATTGATTTTTATAAAACTCTATTGAGAATTTAAAGTTGCAATGCGAGACCTGATGGCCATCTAGCGAACTAACCGAAATGGCTGCCTACGGGATACACGTAGCATTGTTTACATGCTTGTTGCACTCAAATAACGTGATAATGATTATTTGGTGTCAGATAATTCGGTTAGAAGTACATAAGAAGTTTATTAAGTTAATATGATATCTTAAAAATGGAATTCTCCTGGAACCATAGAAAGAGATACAATACTCGCAAATGCAACGTGTGCTGTGTTGTCAATTGTGACTCCAAAAAGAATATCAACACTAATTTGAGTTCCCATAAAGTTCAAAAATTTGGCAGTGGTACTGTTACAGTGAAAAATCTTGTTTGAGAAAGCATTGTTGTTGACAAACGTTCCGAATGGTTAAAATGACTCAAGATTCAAGATACTGATCAACAAATACTAGTTTGCTCTCTGCATTTCAGCTTTGATGATTATGTACTTCCTGGTTGGGTTTTTATACAGTTATTATGTGATTAATAAACAAAATTATTATTATGATCATTAAGTAAAATCCATGGTTAATTTACAGATATTCCCACACAAAGAAAATATGTCAATCCTATGTTCCCCTTTGTAAGTCCTTTCACCCACGACTATAAAACCAGAATTTATCGATCTTCCAACTTCGATCATGTTTCCGAAAGACGGGGTTGCAATAGCATGCTCACACAATGCGTTTCGAGAGTTGCAACATTTTCATCACATTGCAATTATACTTTGCTTAAATAAACGTATTAAGACTACTACTAATCATATGCGTGCCGGATCCCATAGGCAGCCATGTTTGTTTTGATAAAGCAGCGGCTCTTTGCCCGCGGTAGATGTTTTCTTTGCCAATAAGAATAACAAATTTTTCAGACTAATTTTTCAATTCCATGTTTCTTCGCCCACTTTAATGAATAATTTTTATATTCAAATTAATTTTAATTTATTTCCAACTTAGATCATGACATCTAATTTTTCTTATCTCCAATTTGATTTTCTTCTTAGTTTATTAGTGTTGCAGAGTATTTCTTTTAACAAGGAGACAATGATCAGATGCAAACGAAATTTGGAAAAATATGTTTCTGGTTAAATAATATTTTTTATTCGAAAAGTGATGGATGGATCTTCGTCATCTGGATACGCAAAAATTTTGATAAAAATACTAAAAAGGAGAAGAATGTGCCACAGAATGATTGAGTTTTATGATTTATCGTTAAATGAAACAGACTCTCGGTGAATTTTGATGATCGTCATATGGCTTTTCACGATGTTTCGAGGTCAGGTAAATTCAAGTATCCGACATATCTATCAATATCTATTCGTATGCAAAGCTTATGAGAAGTCAGACGGTTATATATATACACATATAGTATCAGTCTCAAGCATCTAATATGCGCATCAATTGGATGTATTACGTCGACATTTGCTTGCGATATCATTGAGTAGTGCGTTGTTTTCATTCGCAAATAACATTCGTGGTTGGAAAACCAATTCCTATGCTATTCCTATCAAAATGAATTCACGATAAAACGTGGTCCTTGAAATAGAGGAAGCTTAATAAAAAGTGGGGTTTCTTTTTTCTTTTGTGCCAATTTCTTCTTCCCAATTAAAATTGGAAGCATACGCATTTTCAACGACCTAACAAACGGCTTGGGACTTTCATTGGTCATCAGGTGGAATTTTTTCAATTACTAGTGGATTCGTCGGAACAGTTTTATTTCTTATTGAGGAGCAACAGTTTTTTAAAACTTTGTAGGACAGAAGGAACTCGTGATTTTACAACGAGACACATTTGAAAATCCAACAAGAATATGAGAAAATAAGAAAAACTGAATTCAATAACACTTGCTGAGTGGGATATATAAAAATATTTGTTTTTGAAAAGAGACTCACGGAATAAGTACACTGGAACCTCGATTTCAAGAACGTGTCGAGCATGACACTGTAGTTTGCACAAATGTAACATTATATCAAGAAGGATAGATCATTTCTAATCATAAAGGCTAATTGATGAGGAGAGAAATTTCCGAACATATTCGAAAATAAATGCGAGATATGCAAGCGCGTGTTTGAACGATTCGCGTTGTGTGTGCCGGTGTGCGCCATTGTTGAATATCACAGCGCTCGTCATGACCCCCCTTGTCCTCATTCCTCATCCACGACCAATATTCTCGGAAAAGCATCAACCGGGAGAGCTTTGATCGGGGTTCTAGCGTGAGACTTATTTTATCAACTAATTGAAATATCAGGTCATTTGTGAGAAATCACAACATTTGGAGTTGTACAATATTTTAAAATGTTTCAGATTGAGAGGCCTTATAATATACTTATACTTTTAAAAGCATATCAATCATGAATAAAAATAGTTTCTGTTTTAAAAGCATTCCAATGCTTTCCACTGTATCCAATCTAGAAATCATTCTATAATTATCATGTGGATATTTTGGATTCGAAATTAGAATGCCTATTTAAAATTCGCATAGCATTTAACTGCTTCGAAAATTTTAGGTTTAGAGGCATTACAAAATATTTTTTTGCAGGTAAATGAGGTTTTAATAGGATTCGGGAATATTTACATTTCAGTAAATGAAAATTAGAAGGTAAGATTCAATCTTTGTTCATGTTTGAATTGTGTTTCCATCCTTGTTAATTTTTCCGTTCCAAATTTGGAGCGTTCTTTAATCAGCAGGGTTTTAAGTTCCTTTTACGTCGAAAAGATTTTTTTCGCTCCCCAATTTGAAACATTATTCTATTTTATTCCAACGCGTTTTATCTGAACATTAGGAATGCAAAGTTGAAAAATAACTCAAAACCTTGATTTCTGAAAATTGGTTAAAGTAACCCAAATACTGCAAAACCAGCTAATAATTTCCTTCCAATGAATAGAAAGGCTCCGGCTTTACAAACTGAATTCAGGTATACGAATGGCCAGACTGTTTATGTACGAACAGCGAGACTAGGGAAATAAGCTATATTCTGTGTACCGATATTGGAGCCCCAATAGCAGCATTTTTTGGTAATGCAGAATTGAAGAGCTTGAAACTTCCTAGCAGAAATATAATTGTAGAACATGACCCGGATGACATTGAACACCTTGCAAACGTTTCGAAAACGTTTTCTAGCAAACTTTAAAACGTTCATAAATTTTGGTGAAAAAAACGTTTCCCAAATGTCGGATTCTCTAGCACATTTTTGATACTTTGACGCAACAAAACTTTTTATAAACTTTTTGAAAACGTTTGGTAAACGTTAGACCAAACAAAGTTCCAGCAGATTATGTTTCCGAAGGTTTCCAAAACATTTATCAAACGTTTATACAAACGTTTGCGGAACGCTCAAGAAACGTTTGAGGAAGGTTTGGAGAACGTTTGATCGAGAAATACAATTTTTTTTAGTAGCTCATATACTCTGAATGGTATTCACACCATAACCCAATTTCCAATGATTACTTTTCCGTGTCTTTTCTTATAAACATATGTTTGAAAGTTACGCCATCTATCGGATAAATTTCTTGATCGAACGTGTTCTAAACGTTTACAAAACGTTTGGAATACGGTCGTAATTTCTATCGTTCAAAACTTCACTTCTCAAAAATATATCACACTTTTTTGGAACGTTTACCAAGTTTCTTTTCAACGTTTTCAAAATGTTTTGAAAACGTTTGAAATACGTATTGAATTTGTAGTCACTCAAAGTTTTATTAGTCAAACGTTTTGGAACCGTTTGCAAAACGTTTTCTAAAAATTTGTCAAACGTTTGCGAAACGTTCAAGAAACGTTTTAGGAAGGTTTGCAGAACGTTTGATCAGAAAATACATTTTTTTTAGTACCTCACATTCCAATCGTTCAAAATTTCACTTCTCAAACGTTTCTCAAAACTTTTTTTGACGACTACTATTTTCCACTGCATGTGATATGAATTTAAACAATCTTCTCAATTTGATGGTCATAAAAATTCTAGAGTACTATAAAATTGAAAGAAATTTAAATATTCGAATAATATTTCTTTTAAATCGAACAAGTTTTCGTCCGATTAGGCTAGTTTGATCACAAATAAAAATCCATACCATCTTTCTTAAACTTTGAGGACTTCAAGTTTATAAATAAATCAAGATCTGTGCAAAGTTTAAGATCGATGCGGGTATGCCGTTCATCGCTTACTTTGAAAGCTTGTTTTTTTTTTGCTAAATTTTATTTATAAACTTTTGTTAGAAAATATAGTTGTAAGAATCATCATTCCAACGTTTATGCTTCTCATAATTATATTTTTTAATTTACATTTTGCATAGCTGTGCACATACTATACATTGCGATATAACCACCTTAGGTAGATTTGTACTGTTCATCCGGCTCAGTAGTAATTAATAATTTTTCTAGAAATCGGGTAGATTTTACACTGTACGTAGCAGACAAGTAAAAACAATTATCAAGTTTAGGAGTGTATACTTAAAAAATATGCGTATTTTAGAAAAAATTCATTGAAATTTAAGAAGTTATTTAAATGGAAATCCGAGAGAAAATCGAAACTTTAATTTTCAGTGATATCAAATTTCCTGTCTCTTCTGGTTTATCATTATTACATCAAATATAGAAAATTCCATTATGCAGATGAAGAATATGCATGTATAATTTTAATACACGCACACAATTTTCACTTAAACTAAATGACGCAAGAGGGCATGTTGTGATAATTTTCCTGGAAAGCATACCTATCCAACGGCTTTGTGTTTCAAAGGGTTAATTGCATCCAAGGAGTCCGCCAATTATAAGCACATAAAAATCGTTTGTTGACACAATTATGGGGAGATGTTTTATAGGTTTCTTGCACAAAGTTTTCTTTGCATCAGGACCGTTGAAGTAAATAAAAATGGAATATTTCAATGTACGATCTGAAGAGTTATCATAAATTGTTTACGTGATCAAAAGTGTGAAATTACGTAGGAACTAAAATTTTTGAAGAAATAAAAATAATGTTCCAGAGTAAGATAAGATAAGATAAGTTTCAGATTTTATAAGATAGGTTTGGTCATAATGACAATAAATCCCAAAGTTGATGAAAAATCTGTTGTTCTATGCAATAATTGAAAGATATTCTAACTCAAAAAATATAAAGCTAATTACTCTTACAAAAGTTAGTGAAACTGATTGACGATTTTTTCATATATTTTGGACCTAATTGTAAATAATCGGGTTCCTCTCAAATTTCGATTCTCTCAAAGGAATGTTCATGATGTTGGAAAAATGCATTTTATTCTTGAAGAGAGACGATTGAGACTCGAAAAATTTCATGAAAGAATATTGTCTCTCTAAAGGTTATAATCTATGAAAGTAGCTAAGAAATTGCGTGTACAACATTCTATAATTATTGTGAGTGTTGTTAAATCTTATCAAAAGTTTAATTAGTTCCTTCGACTGAATCAGGAGCTGGTGAAAGGGATTTGGAGTATTATTATTGAATCTGCGAAAAGATGAAACTTGTATGTAAATTAATTCCAGCCGTGAGAGTTTAGTACGTGTGAATTCTAATTGAATTCAGGTGGACTTGTACCACAAACTTAGAAGTTTCAATTCGATTGGGAAGTGACAAACACAGTGTCTAACTGATAGTCTATCACAATGTGCCCATGAATATCAAGAGAGTATTATCCAACTAATTTCAAATGGCACCTAATTGCTTTTGTCAAGGAAACCTCTATAACACATAAACGTATAGTTTATGTTCCTATGTAAGCACATGACGTTTATATAAAGGTAATCGGTACAATGATTGGCCAATTGAGGTATCATCAAGTTTGGCAATTTGTGAAAACCACTGAAAGCATCGAACAACATTCTGAAATAAACAGATGAAACTAAAGATTCAAATTACTATGGTATTACTATATACTATTATTATTATATTATATGCGTCATTTCACGTCAGATTTACCACCAAAATTTAAATTCACTCAGAGTTATATTTTTCTTGATTTCAACACAAAAATAGGAGACACGTATTTTTCAATATGATACATGAAATTCACAAGTTATAATTATTTAAACTTTAAGAATCTAATGAAGATTACTTTTTTGAAATGCTCAAAAGTAACAATCAATATTTCATGTGAATCTTGATTCTTTAGAATAAGTCCCTAATATTGTTCAAACTTTGCGATATACTTGAAGAGTATCTCACGAAAATTTTGGAGTGGACCGTCAATAAGTTTTTGAGATATGACAAATAATGTACGACCACGTTAGTTTGAGCGCGAGCTGCTGCATCGTCTTGCCCAGTCTACCACGAGCATGCGAAGTCGAGTACGTTGACATACGTTTTCAAGGATATTTCCCCAAAGGCTTCCACCAGTCAATGAAATTTAGGTGATTGAAATATGCTTTGAAGAGTATCTTACGAAAGTTTTAGAGTGGACTGTCAATAAGTGTTTGAGATGTAACAAATAATGTAGGACCGTGTTACTTCGAGCGCGATCTGCTGCATCGTCTTGCCCAGTCTATCACGAGCATGCGAAGTCGAGTACGTTGACTCACGTTTCCGTGGATATTTTACCAAAGGCTTCCACCAGTCAATGGAATCAAGAGTGATTGCAATATACTTTAAAGAGTATCTCACGAATATTTTAGAGTGGACCGTCAATAGGTGTTTGAGATATGAAAAATAACGTTGGACCGTGTTACTTTGAGCGCGAGCTGCTGCATCGTCTTACGCAGTCTCTACTACGAGTATGCGAAGTCAAGTACGTTGACTTATGTTTTCGAGGATATTTCCCCAAAGGCTTTCACCAGTCAATGAAATCAAGAGTGATCGCAATATAATTTAAAGAGTATCTCACGAAAATTTTAGAGTGGACCGTCAATAGGTGTTTGAGATATGAAAAACAATGTTGGACCGTGTTACTTTGAGCGCGAGCTGCTGCATCGTTTTGCCCAGTCTACCACGAGCATGCGAAGTCGAGTACGTTGACTTACGTTTTCGTGGATATTTTCCCAAAGCCTTCACCAGTCAATAAAATCAAGAGTGATTGCAATATACTTTAAAGAGTATCTCACGAAAATTTTAGAGTGGACCGTCAATAGGTGTTTGAGATATGAAAAATAATGTTGGACCGTGTTACTTTGAGCGCGAGCTGCTGCATCGTTTTGCCCAGTCTACCACGTGCATGCGAAGTCGAGTACGTTGACTTACGTTTTCGTGGATATTTTCCCAAAGCCTTCACCAGTCAATAAAATCAAGAGTGATTGCAATATACTTTAAAGAGTATCTCACGAAAATTTTAGAGTGGACCGTCAATAGGTGTTTGAGATATGAAAAATAACGTTGGACCGTGTTACTTTGAGCGCGAGCTGCTGCATCGTCTTACCCAGTCTCTACTACGAGCATGCGAAGTCAAGTACGTTGACTTATGTTTTCGTGGATATTTTCCCAAAGGCTTCCAGTCAATCAAATTTAAATGAGATTCAGCTAGAGTTTTTTGCAAATTCTGTTAACTGAATTATGTTCACCAAATTCGAAATTTTTGTACAAAATCATGACATCGTTAGATACGAATTTTCTCATCTATTTCGCTTTTCGTTTAAATGCTCGCTTTCATACATTTTTTGAAAAGCTAACATATTCGAATCTAGGTCCAAAAGAGTAAATTTTTACTTTCAATTGGTGGTTTTGCATGGGTTCGATGTAATGTAATTTTTGTGTCCCCTTTACTGTTACGCATTTTTCAAATCGATTTTAAAAAAATTCAGCAGCTGCTCCATAATCTCGTTCATTTCTGTGAATCACCGATATATTAGAAAAACACCCGTCATTCTTTGCCCATTCATACAATTTCAATGCGTAATTCACGACTTAACTCGGGGATAAAATATTAAAAAATGCCTGGGATAAAAAATTAGAACTTCGTCATCACTGTCACTTTCTAGACAGTTTTATGCATGTTCCCTAAAATTTTCATTCCGATAAAAACATTGCTTATGCATAAAACGAATTTGGTAAACATAATTTATTTAACAGAATTTGCAATAAACTATAGCTGACTCTCATTTAAATTTGATTGACTGGAAGCTTTTGGGAAAATACCCACAAAAACGTAAGTCAACGTACTCGACTTCGCATGCTTGTGGTAGACTGGGTGAGACGATGCAGCAGCTCACGCTCAAAGTAACACGGTCCTACATTATTCGTCATATCTCAAAAAATTATTGGCAGTCCAATCTGAAATTTTCATGAGATACTCTCTAAAGTATATTGCAAAATTAAATAGGAGAAAATTTCATTTCAGAGATACCTTTTTTTTGAAAATGCAAGTTGTTTAACATTTTTGCATGTTTACCGGATAAATAAATGACGAATATTTCCCGCAAATTACAAAGTCAAAGTATGAACAATTATGAACCTATTCTGAAAAATCCAGATTCTAATGAATTATTGATTGTTACTTTTGAACATTCCAAAAAAGTGATCGTCATTAGATTTTGAAACTTTGAATAATTATAACTTCTGAATTTAGCATATCATATTGAAAAAAATGGGCCTGCCGCGCAGGCATATTCTCATAACGCGCTTCGCGCGCGGCTCACTTCGCTCGCAAGATTGAGCGCGCCTAGGGCGCGCGTCTTTCGGATCTAGCGCTTCACGCTCGATGGCCTTTGTACCTCCCTACAGTTGTATAAAAAGCTTGTGAAACTCAAAAGCGAAATGTCGACTACTCTAATTTTATGACTGTGAATTCTCTTTTGTTAAAGCTTCCCTGGCTATAACGAATACATTCTCATCGCGTGTCTCGTGCTGCGCACTCGATAAAAGTTTGTCCAAAACGGTGGAGAAGTTTTGTTGCCTAATTTTTTTCACATGTTGTGTAGTTTTTCTAGAAATCCCTTTTTTTAATTCTAAATTTCATTTTTTACGATTGAAATAAAAACTACGCGTCCAATGGGACAAATCATGACAAATTTACAGATATTTTTAGGGTAAACAACTTTTTTCTATCAATCTCCTGTGTTAGCATTAGAAATTTATTAAAAAATTTTATTATTTGATTTTTATAGTTATTTTTCCTGATCGAAATGGAAAGTACATATCCTGTTAAAGAAGTTGTTAACACATATAAGGAAATTTTCCTATGAAAAAACTTGCGTCTATTTGATTGTTCCTAGTCTCGTATCAATTATCCAAAAGTTCATTTTTTTCCTTTTTTATACGCTTTTTTATAAATGAAGCAAAAACTACTTGTTCTATCAAAAAGGTGATTTTACCAAATTTGTAGATCTTTCCTTTGTGTACAATTTTCGTTCATTTAAATATTCCCGTGCCTCACAAAGTTGGTCCAAAAAATGAATCTTTCTATTTTTCATTATTTTTTCTGCGACTAAAATTTGAATTTTGGAGTTTTTGGAAAAACTCGAAAAGTTGTTAAAATCATCCTGGAGGGTTATCAAGAAGAAACATTTTTTTCATCGAACTTTTTTCATATATTGCGTAGTTTGGCTACTAATTCTCATTTTCGTTTATATTTTTTAATTTTGAGAATGCCACAGCTCTGACAATTTTGTTTTTATAAAAAAAAATCTAGAGCATAAATGGTTTCACTTTTTACCTTCTACAAGAAACCTTACTTGAAATTTTTGAGACTTGGAAAAAAGAGTCCAAAAAAATTTTCAAAATCCTCCCCCTCTCTTATTTTTGATCTAAAACAGCTTGTTAACGAATTTGACTTGTATTTTTGGTCCCTCAAAATGGATGCCAGAGCACGATCGAATATGATCATTCTTCCGAAAGTTAACAAGTTCACAGATTATTCTGCATTATTTTTTGTGCGATCAAAATGGTAATTTTCGATTTTTCGAGAAAATTCAAAGAGTTGTATTCCTGATCTTGTAGGGATCCCAAAAAGAAACATTTTTTCTTTTCGTTTTTCTTTTCGATCTTGTGTCATTTGGCTAAAAATTCTCATTTTCGTTTATATTTTTGCATTTTTAAAATCCCACAGCTCCGACAATTTTCTTTTTATCAAAAAAATCATGAGCATAAATTGTTTTACTTTTTACCTACTACAAGAAACCGTACTTACAATTTTTGAGTCATGGAAAAAAAGTCCAACAAAATTTTTAAAATGCTCAACCTCTTTCATTTTAGATCAAAAACAGCTGGTTAACGAACTCGACTTATATCTTTGGTTCTTCAGAATGGTTGCCAAAGGACGATCGAATATCATTATTCTTTCGGAAGTTATCGAATTCACTGTTTATTTTCCATTTTTTATTGTGCTATAAAAATTGGAACTTTCGATTTTTTGAGAAAATTCAAAAACATTTTTTCTTCTTTACTTTTTTTCAATATCTTCCGTTGTTTAGCTTGAAATTCTCATTTTTGTTTATAATTTCGGATTTTAAAAATGCAATGACTCTGAAAATTTTGTTCTTATCAAAAACATCATGGGAATAAATTGTTTCACTTATTACTCACTACAGGAAGCTGTACTTACAATCATCGAATCTTGAAAAAAATGCCTCAAAAATTTTCAGAATGGTCCCCCGCTTTTATTTTTGATCCAAAATAGCTGGCTAACAAACTTGTCCTTTAGTTTCTGAAGCTGAAAGAAAGTACCGCAGGCCAATCGAATCAATTACTTTTTTCGAAAGTTATCGTGCTCTTAGACACACAGACAGACAGACACATTCGTAAAAACCTGTTTTTCGGGTTCAGGGGGTCTCCAAACGTGGATATTTGACAAACACAGGGGGAGGGGGAGGAGGGTCAAATTTTACACGAATCTAATACCTTCTTTGATGCGAATGTAAAAATACGTGTCTTCTTTTTACATTCTCATTCTGAATGAGAAGGTATTGGTTTTATGTGAAAATTGACTTTCGCGG
>WSXT02190841.1:0-19834 GCA_011762715.2 Neuroterus valhalla
TCCGTTGAAAATTCAAGATGTGGAATTTCAGACGATTCTAATACTTTCTCAATCATAAATGATGAGAATGTAATAAAAGGAAAATTTTACATCAGGGGTTCTTTCTTTCAAGGAAAGATGAAAAAGCTTTCAAAGGGTGCCCATTTCTAATTTTTACAACGCACAGTGGTTCAAAATCCCAAAAAGCTGGCCGAAAATCAGAATCTCGATATTTCACTTCGTTCGGGTCGCTGATTTCGAAAATGAAGTCGAAAATCCAGAATTCAAGATGGCGAACCCAAAATGGCAGACATTTTTCTAAAATTTGCCACGAATTTACTTGAAAATGAGTAGTAAGGGGTTTTCGAGATGGCTGATTTCGAAAATGAAGTCAAAACTTTAAAATACAAGATGGCGGATATTTTCTAAAATTTGTCATGCTTCACTTCAAAATGAGTATTAACGGGTTTTGGGGGTTTTTGATTCCGAAAATGAAGTGTAAGATCCAACATTCAAAATGGCGGACATTTTTCTAAAATTTGCCACGAATTTACTTGAAAATGAGTATTAGGGGCTTCTGTGATCGCTGATTTCGAAAATGAAGTCAAAACTCTAAAGTACAAAATGGCAGATATTTTCTCAAATTTGCCATGCTTCATTCCAAAATGAGTATTAAAGGGTTTGGGGGATTTCTGATTTCGAAAATGAAGTGTAAAATCCAAAATTCAAAATGGCGGACATTTTTCTAAAATTTGCCATGCATTCACTTGAAAATGAGTATTAAGGGGTTTTTGAGATCACTGATTTCGAAAATGGAGTAAAAACTCTAAAATACAAAATGGCGGATATTTTCTAAAATTTGCCAAGCTTCACTTCAGAATGAGTATTAAGGGGTTTTGGGGGTTCCTGATTTCGAAAATGAAGTGTGAAACCAAAAATTCAAAATGGCGGACATGTTTCTAAAATTTGCCATGCATTTACTTGAAAATGAGTACTAAGGGGTTTTTGGGGTCACCGATTTCGAAAATGGAGTCGAAAATTCTAAATTCAAAATGGCGGACGTTTTTCTTAAATTTTCCATGCATTCACTCGAAAATGAGTAACAAGGGGTTTTGGGGTCGCTGATTTGGAAAATGAAGTCGAAAATCAAAAATTCGAAATAGCGGACCCCATAATGGCAGACATTTTTGTAGAATTTTCCTTGAATATACTTAGAAATGAGTTTTAAGGGGTTTTGAGGTCGCTGATTTCGAAAATGAATTCAAAAATACAAAATACAAAATGGCGGAAATTTTCTGAAATTTGCCATGCATTCACTTTAAAATGAGTATTGAAGGGGTTTTTGGGGTCGCTGATGTCAAGAATGAAGTCGAAAATCCCAAATTCAAAATGACGGACCCAGAATGGCTGACATTTTTCTAAAATTTGTCATGTATTTACTTGGAAATGAGTGTTGGGGGGTTTTTGGAGTCGCTGATTTCGAAAATAAAGTCGAAAATCCAAAATTCAAAATGAAAGACCCAAAATGGCTGATATTTTTCTGAAATTCTTCATGCATCTGCTTTAAAATTACTATTAAGGGGTTTCCAAGGTTGCTGATCTCAAAGATGAAGTCAAAACGCGAAAACTCGAGATGGCGGACCCAAAATGGCGGAAATTTTCTTAAAATTTACCATGCATTCACTTGAAACTGAGTTTTAAGGGGTTTTAGGGTCGCTAATTTAGAAAATGAAGTCTTAAATCCAAACTTTGAAATGGCAGACCCAAAATGGCGGGCATTCTTCTAAAAAACGATCTTTCTTGAAATGGGGCAGCTCAGGGCAGCAAGTCAAAACAGTTTCGAAAAGTCGACACTCTTCCGCAATAGAAACAACAATTTTCTTCGTGAACTTGAAAATTGGGTACAAAAGAAGATAAATTTTTCCTCTGCAATACATCACACGCATCGTGAACATGTTTGTGAATTATACATATTTAATTATTTATTCTTAATGCACGTACCTTTCACGAGCATTTCCGATGTCGCACAAAGTTTTTCCACCAAAAACTCACTTAATGAGGCAAATTTTGGAATATTTTCGCCATTTTGGGTCCGCGATTCTAAATTTTTTATTTTTCACTCCATTTTCGGAATCAGCGTCTCCAAAAACTCCTTAATACTCAGTTTTAAGTAAATGCATGGCTAATTTCAGGAAAACGACCACCGTTTTGGGTCCGCCATTTCGAATTTTGGATTTTTGACTTCATTTTCGAAATAAGCGACCCTGGAATAAAATTCGCCCTTATTTCGAAGGCCGCAATTACCCACATTTGAGTAGGTTAGAATGTATGAGATCCTCTATCGGTCCTTAAGCATTCCTGCCCCAAAAATACAAGTGTTTCTCTCTCGAAAGAATAAAATAAATGACCAATCTCAAGATTTTAGAGTGATGCTCTAAAGCACGTTAGTCCATAAATTACCATTCTGGGTTCCTCAGTGAAAATTTATGGCTTACCCAGCAAGCATTGACCCACTTTGGATCGGAGTTTTGGATTCATCGCGGTTAAACGTACACCTACAGCCTTGCGATGGAGAAGGCGCGTCGCGATACGGCTTAGAATTAGGTTGGATTAGCATCTTCTTTTAAACGGTTTGTACTTTTCGTATAGCTGGATCACGCATCAAGGAAGGCTTCGTAAAATGGCAAATAAATTAAAAACTAGCTGTGAATTCAATTATGGGTATTTCCACTTTCTTCCTATTTCTGAATGAATGAAGGCATTATAAATTATATTTATTATTTGAAATTGGTACTAGATATGATTGAAAATATTATGGGAGGTCTATCATTTAAATACAAGGATACAAAGCAGTCAATCAATTCGTTTTTATTCAGGAAGTCTTTTCTATTCTTGAATTTTCTATTCTTTATGTTAGGAAGACATCGATTAATTAGGAAGCAAAGAGTCCTTATCCTCTCAGCAAATTTGAATTATGTTGGTGGAAACATTTTTACTATGAGGCCGATGTTTGAAAATATATATATAAACAAACACTATTTTCTCAACTTTGTATGAAATGGATAAGTATTATAGGTCAGCTGATTTGTCTTGAGCCACATAATCGTTTCTATCCTCAAATCGGATTCGAATTATGTTAATCAAAAAAGTTTTACTGTGAAAACCAGTTGACTATCGGGTCCATGGTTTGGTAAACTTGTGAATAACCCTTGTAGAAATTTTTACCCGATTAATATTTAATGAACTTCGTAAAATTATATATAGATACATCCTTTTGATAAATAGAGTTATTGATAATACAACTATGTTCCAACTTGAAAAATGAGGTTTTAAAAATAATTGATTATATTTTTCGATGTTTGAGAACAAGATACATGAATTTTCAACAAAATACATCAACTTTCAACCAAACATTTCAATTTTCAACTAGAAATATAGAAAATGAATTTCCAGTTAGAAATATTATTTTCGACTACAAGGAGAAAACAAATGTTCAAGAAAACAGTTCAATTTTTAACGAGAAAGATCAGTTTGTAACCAAAAAAGCTCCATTAATTCTCAGTAAAAAAGTATTATCAACCAAAGAAAAACTAAATGTAGATGGAATAATTAAATTTTCCACCAAAACAGATTAATTACCAACCAAATAGTCGCAATTTTAACTAAAAAAGATGAAATTTTTAGCAAGTGATAAAAGAGGAAGAAAAAATGTTGAATGAGGGAGATAAATTGAAGACCAGTAAAGGTTTTTCAGGCAAGAAAATAAATTTCTAACCTATTGGTTACGTTTCTACCAAAAACGGAAATCCTCTCGACAAAAAAATTGCAATTCTCTATCAAACTAGTTTTATTTTAAACAAAGAAGTTAAATTTTGAACAAAAAAGATTTTCTTAGAGAAAAAAAGGAACAATTTTACCGAAACCTTTGAATTTTCAACTAAAGAGACAAGATTTCTACAAAACAGATAAAGTTTCAAACCGAAAAAAATTTCTCTCAGACAGAAAACAAATTTCAACAAATTGTTCAATTTTTAACCAAAAAAGACGAATTCTTTCCGAAACCATAGAGTTGTCAACACGAGAATATAAAAATCAACGAAAAAAACTTATATCAACAAAAAAAAATCTCATTAAGGAACTCATTCTCCAAAACGAAATAGATACTTTTTTAACAAATTGTTGAATTTTCAAGACAAAAAGACGAAATCTCAACAAGAAAGTCGAATTTCCAATGAAAAGGATGTGACTCTTAAACAAAATGGTTCAATTGTGATGAAATAAGGTGTAAATGTGAAATAACTTATTCCATCATAATGGATCATCGTGAAAGCATCAAATTATTGAAATGGTTCAACTCTTGGCCAAAAAAGATTAAATATCCACAAATCAGTTGAATTGTCAACCCAAAAACATGAATTTATAGCGAGAGAGGTCATTCTCAACCAAATTATTCAATTGTGTACCGAAATAGATAAAGTTCCAATAGAAGAATTAAATTTATCTTTAGAAAAACAAGATTTTCTAGTGGAGGAGAAAAAATTCCGCCTTATTGTTGAATTTCCAAAAAATAGATAAATTGTCCACAAAATAGTTGAATTCCTCAACAAAAAGTCAAATTTTCAAACATAAAATATTTTTTGGTCAAGAGCAACGAAAATTTTATCTAAATAAAAATTTGTCAAATTCTCAACCAAAATAGGTAGTTTTCAATCAAAAGAGGTTTTTATGATAAGAAGAAAACAAATTTCACGCGAATTGATAAATTTTCAATAAAAAAGACCAATTATTCGAAAAGTAGTCAAATTTTCGAACCCTTGACTATAAATTCTCAACGAACAAAGTCATTTTCAACCTTGTTTTTCGATTTCCCACCAAATTGATTGAATTCTAAACCCAAAAAAAGGAATTTCACACAAAATACATATGAAATTTTGTGAAAAAATAATACGATTCTCAACAAAGAACGAATTCCCGAAACCGCTTCTCTAGAACCGTAAAACCTGCGAAAAAAAATCCTGGAATGGAAAGATTCTAAACTCATCTCAAATGTATCGAAAAATTCTGTTACGTTTTGTGATCTTTTGGAAAGTAACAAAATAGTTCTCAATTTTTTTTCTTTCTCTTTCCGGAAATACTTCATTTTTTCCTTAACTTGTACAGAATATTAAGAACACTCCAATTAGCTGTAATAATAAAAAACACCATGAACGGTAATTTTCTTTACTCAAAATGTAGAATAGACTCTCCAATGAGAACTCAAACCCTAAGCATAGTCAGACTGTGATGTATCTTACTAATTAATCATAAAGTGAAAATCGAAGAAATTTTGTAACATACTTACTTGGTTTATTGCTTCGGGTTGAGTAAGAAGTGCAACAAAATTTTTTGTGGGACATGAAATAATTTCCGAAATTACTCTTCAGATTCGAAGAAGAATTTAAATCTAGGTATCATGAAAAATGATAAGTGATAAAGAAGGGTGACAATTGTTCTTATTCTATTTTTCTAGGTTCTGTGCAAAAAATTAGTGTCAAAAATTTTCGAATAAGAGTTTCTAAGACCTGTAAAATATTATTATAGAATCTACTATTTTCATCAAAAAATAATCCGTTCGACATAAGTGTTCGGAATAACACCTTTTCTGCGTCCATCATTCAATTTAATTGCTAGAAACAATTTATTCAAGAAACTACTGAAGTGTATCAACTTCTCGTATCGAAATGTCAGTTGAAATACTTGAATAATTCTGATTTGTTATAGAAATGATACTTAATAAAATAAGATTGTTATGAGTCAAACGTTCATGAATAATTTGTTAAAATTAGGAAAAAACTCAATCCAAAATATTGCAGAACTATGCAAAAATAAATTTTTTCGGTAATAATAGAAGTTTAAGATCCCACATTTTTCACGTCTTATATTTTGTTTAGTTTCCTTGAGAAAATGAATGCAATTCATGCTTTTATGCTTTATTATTTGTTAAAACAAATACTTCAGTAGATTGGTTCGTTAGGAAAACAATTTTCTTTCTAAAATGCGGTTATTTATTATTGAAATGATTTTTGATGAGAAAAAATTGTCATAAGTTCAAAACTCATGAACAGTTTCTAAAGTTCTAAAGAATTCTTCAATCTACTTCGTTCATAGGTAAACTAATAGAAATTGCAGACAATATAATATTAGGATGAGAGCAGTTGGCCAAAAGTTATACTTTCTTTGATTCTGAAACATTTTGAATTTATACCTTGAATATTGTGGAATTTTATCAAATTTTCATGGGTGACTGCAAAAATTATATGATTTTAGGCAATGAGGTTTCCGAAGACCAAAAAAATGTTCAAAATGTTCAAAATATATTTCTTCCAAATAAAGGTAACCCAAGAGCGTATTAAATCATAAAACTAAGAGATCAAAGAATATATTTTTTTACACAGTGTGCGTAGAATGCATTTTTACACATCGATATGAGTGCGTAAAACACCTCATTACGATACATTGTGCGTAAAATATAATAAAATTTTATCGTTACATTACTATTTTTCACCGGAAAATTATTTTGCATAATATACTATTTCATAAATATCAATTTTGAACGTTGCTAAAAGCCGCGTAACAAAACGTGCGACTACGATAAGACAATAAAATTTCAGAAATCTTCTGAAAAGATATTGTTAATAATTTTATATTGTTAATATACTGTAAATAAATTATTGTTATTTGGCATCAACGTTAATAAATCGATTTCCAAGTATACTTGGCTCTATTTGAACATAAAAATTAGCGATTTCAACCCATATTAGGAAAAGTTTGAATAATTTTTCAATATTTAACCTAAAATAGTATTGTAGCGTAATAAGACAAAAGCTCGTGTGAGAGACTTCAAAGTAATTTATAATGTTCTTAACGACAAAATATTGAATTCTTCCCTAGAATATCTTTTAGAACTTTATAAAGAAAATTTCTGTGAATTCGAAATGTTGATACTGTTGTTCAAATATATTGCTTGAGCAATTTTTCAATTTCCGAAACAAATTCTCAAACAAAGTCGTCTTAAATTTCTGAAATTTTCTGGATATAATTGTGATTTGATATAAGTACTCTACTGAGATATTCTCAGACCAAATTTATTATGCAATTACACTAATGTTGTTTTCGAAACTATTTTAAAACATTCCAGAATATTTTGTAAATTTTTGCAGTTTCTTGTGATACTGACCGAAATTCTAAAAGATACCTAATGATTCTAGGACTTTATAGAGTTTTTTGAGACTGTATTGAATTTGTTCCAAATTCCATGTTATATTCTGCGACTTTGTAGACTGTTCTGGAATCTGTTGGTATTTTTTTATCTTCGCTTTCACTTTTTTTATTATTGCACATTATACTTTAATATATTCTAAACTGCTCAATATTGCGGAGATTCTAGTATGTTGCTTCTTGAAAACTTCTAGAATATTAGTTCGCTTGAATATACATTGAATCCAAAATATTCGGGACTCTTCAGTCATTGCTCAAGAATGTCCCTGAATATTCCGGCAAAAATTTATGCTAATTGATCAGAGTTTATAAAGGAAAGAAACGAAAGCAAATTTCAATGAGCTGGAAGACATTAAATCATTCGGTTCCATTTCGGCATTCATTCAGCTTCACAAAATACGTGAGAAAGATGATGAAAAGAGAAATTTCAGGACTCAATGGATTCACATCTCAAATCACTTTTATCGCTATCTGGTACTATTCAGTAACATATCCTAATTTTGGAAAATGCGGCTTTTTTAACACTCGGAAGAGGGTTGGAAAATCCTTCCTTTTTACGGTTCCCAAAAGAAAAATTTTGCACAAATAACCTACTGCAAAAATAGACGTCAAAGGAAAAGCCTAATTTTTATTTAATCTGAATATTTGCCATATTTGTTTATTGAAAAATGATAGAAATTAGTAACAATAATAAATTATCGCATTATTAAAAATACTAATGCAAACCGTATTTATTTCATATCATTTTCCCAAATTTTCAAAAAATTACATTGTACAGTTTACGAGAAAATAATTTTACAATCGATTGATGCAAAAATTTGCACTCGAACATTGTAAATAAACAAATTAATTTTTTTCAAAAATATTCGTGGCGTGACTTAAGACTACCAAGTAGATTATTTTTTGCAATTTCGTTTTAATTTTGCTTTTATCATCGAAAATCGTGGGCTCACTTGAGAAATTTCTACTCTATAGCTACATGGTTATACCAGGATGAGTACCTTATATTTACTTTTCAAACGTGCCTTGAAATTTATTTTTGAAAATTGTGTGTTTTATTAAGAATTCGTATTTTTCTAATAAAACTAAATTATTTTGCACAAAATTCGAATAGTTCTTATTTGGTCAGTTATGTAGAAATTTCTAGAAGATTTTGCAGGAGACTGGTGCCCTCCTCAGTGTGCAACATAACCAATAATAATTCGTTTACAATCATAAAGCGTAAACGAGTTACGCTTACCCCGAAAGGGATTTGGCTTAATGGTATAATGACAATAATAATAAAAATATAATAATAATTAAAAATTAAACTATTCATTTGGAAATAAAATTATTTCTTCGGAGGTTCTCTTTTCTATTGAATAATAATATTCTTTTTTTTTGTGTTTAAAAATTCAACTTTTTTATTTGAAAATTCATCTTTTTGGTAGAAAATTCAACTTCTTAATAGGAAGTTCATCTTTCCATTCGAGAATTCAACTATTTGGTTGTAAATTCACCATTAATGAGAAAATTCAATTTTTTTCTTTTTTTTCAATAAATTCAAGTTTTTCGCTGATGATTCGTCTTCTTGATTTTAAAATTCATGTATTTTGGCTTGAAGAGTCATCTCCTTGGTAAAAAATTCAACTTCTTGATAGGAAGTTCATCTTTCCATTCGAGGATTCAACTATTTGGTAGTAAATTCGTCATTAAAATTCGACAAGCTCTTATCTGTGGAGTTTGTAGGAATTTCTTACAGATTCCTGCAGGAGACTGGTGACCTCCTCATTGTGCAACTTAACCAATAATACTTCGTTTACAATGATGAAACGTGAAAGAGTTACGCTTATCCAGAAAGGGATTCGGCTTAATAGTAAAATAATAATAATTATTATTATTATATTGTCTTAAAATATAATGACCCTCTTAAAGCAGGATAATTTTCTAAACATTTCTAACTTAGCGACTAGACTTGAAATATTTCTCGATGTTTGTATTGTTAACTATCCAAAAATTAGTTAAATTCTATTACCATTCACTCTTTCACAAAAAAGGCTTTCGGCTTCAGACTCCATTCAATAAACTATTGCTGTTCAAAATGTGCTGACCTTAAAGTCTTCATCGCTCCCAGCTTACATAGAAAAAATTTCCCTACTAAAAGACCACTTCCTCTTCTCCCTGTAACGAAACGTCGTGATAGAATATAATCTGGCTATTTAATCGGGATAAAGATCCCTGGATCCTATTCAGTCAAATGTTCCGAATCTGACTTCCCAAGATAGATTAAAAGCGAGAGAAAAGAAAAGTGGGCCTACAACGCTACAACGCACCAGTTCCGGGCCCGGATTGTCACAGGAATTGCGTAGGAGGGGGAAAAAACGACCTCAGCGATTGGTTGATTATCTCGAAGAGGCCCACTCAGGCCGCATGAGGCCCACTAGCATATATCTGCTTGATGGGACTACGCGTGGTTTACTACCACTCGAACTTGTTTCACAAGCCGGAAGGACAAGTAGAAAGAAGAGCCAGGTGCAACGTGCAGCAAGTAAAAAAGTGCGGTTCCGCGTTGTGATTTCGAAAGGGACGTACCAGTCCCAAGTCTATCATTTTTATTGAATTAAAAATAAATACATTTATTTATTTAGACTTTTTTTTTAAAACGCAGTCATGAAGTTGAGTCTATGTGCCATTTTGGGGATCTTCCTCGTTTGCGATTTCGCATTGGCTGAGGAAGATAAAGGATTTTTAGAGTGCATTTTGGAGGCAAACAGTGCTTCATGTGCTAGAAAAAAAATAGGGAAAGAAATTGACCAAATTGAGTTGGAAGTTACCGGAAAAAGGGGCGAAGTACCGATGAGTGTCGTCCTTCAGGAGACAGGAAAGTTCATAGCTGAGGGACTCAAAAGTCTTTTCGTTGCTGAAGAAACTGAGAATTCCGAAAATGATGAATCTGAAGCGCGAGGCATGGGTAGGTCCCTTTTTTATAATTGACTTGAAAAAAATGAGTACTTTCAAATTATGTATGGATATATCATTGATGGGAACCACTGACCTAATTTCTATAAATTTTCTTGCAAAAATTGAAATTTAATAAATAAAAATGAGAATTTAGGAAGAGGATTCAAATACAATATCATTTATTCCTTCCATTATCAACTGAGAGTGAAAAACAGAGCAAGTTTGTAATACAATGAAGATAGTTGCTGATTGTATAAGTACTCCGATTTTGATTGATCTTACAGAACCGGTATCGGAAGTTCAAAAATGCGCATAATATCCACATCAATTTTTTTAGTTTCGTAAAAGACTTGTCAGGGTATCAATAGAAAATCAAGAAAAAAACGATCATATGAAAATATGAGAATGGTTTTTGCATTTAATGTCAGTATTATGGAAAATCACAAAGTCCCATATAAATTTCACTCCACAAAATATATCAACAAACAAGCAAAGGTTACTGTCACTGATGTCTGCTGTCACAGTACAGGAACAAAATACAGTTCAAATTTAAGGCCCTGTAGCCACATAGCCCAGTCAATAGAGACATTTAAATAGGAAAAATTTCGGGGTCCGTTTTTTTGACGTAGAAAGTTTTCGTTTAGTATCAAAATGAAGGTTTCAGAGTCTTGCCCTTAAGGGGGAACGCCACTGTGACGGGTCCAAAAAAGCCGATTTTTGTGATTTTTGTTTTTCTGTAAGAAGGTACAATTATTTGAGGATCGGACATAAAGCAATTTATTAAGTACGTATTCAACTATGTTGATGTAAATTGTTTATTGAAAAATATTGGAAATTCACAAAGTTATACAAATAATCGTAAGGACATGAAAAAAATGACGTCATCTGGTGGCAGCGATACAGCAATGAATTATTATCTGAAATCAAAAAACCCAAAATATTATTAATCTGCACATTTTTTTTTAATTTTCAAAATTTCTCAAAAAATAGTAATTTTCAGAATTTTGAAAATCAGTTACGTATACCGATAGCCACTATCGTGCGGATTATTAATATTTTTGGTTTTTTTATTTCATTTTGTGAAAGGAAAATCATTTTAAAGAAACGGCTACGTACAAAGATAGCCACTATCGTGTAGATTATTAATATTTTTGGTTTTTTGATGTCAGACAATAATTTATTGCTGTATTGGTGCCACCAGATGACGTCATGTTTTTCCATGTAATTACAATTATTTGGATAACTTTGTGAATTTCTAATATTTTTCAATAAAAATATACATCAACATAGTTGAATACATACTCAATAAATTCCTCCTTGTCCAATCCTCAAATAGTCATCCCTTCTTACAAAAACAATTCACAAAAATCGGCTATTTTTAGACCCTTCACAGTGGCGTTCCCTCTCAAATTTGTGTACGCTTAATCCGCCATCTTGAATTTTCCTTTTTTTTCAGGTATCTCACGTAATTTTTATTTTACAACAAAAATGGTAGAGAAAAAGGTTGCAAAGAATTGTATTTCCCACGTTTTCCATTGAAACCATTTTTCCGCTAAAAAAAAACTTTCTACGTCAAAAAATCGGACCCTGAATTTTTTCTAATAACATGCCTTTTTCGGTCTTTATTATGATCGGGCTAACAACTTTCGATTCCGGTTGTAAATGGAGCGGGATTTTGCCTCAACTCTCCCTTGAGGATCTCTAGATGTCAGGACAAAAGTCACGCCCACTTTAAGCAGTGAAAATTTATTTATGGAAAATGATTCATTAGGACCAAGATGAGTAAAATATCAAAAATCAGAAAATATGAATTATAAAATAGTTTATCATATTAAAGGAGGTCATGGTGGAAAAGGGGGGATGAGGAAGGAAAAGAATAATTTCAGAATTAAAGAAAAAAGGAAGTGATTATTGAATAATTAAGAAAAAAGGAAGGAGCTATAATAATTCGAGAATACAAAAATGAATAAGGAAGCAAATAATATAATAATTGAATGGAGAGGTATTCAGATATCAAGGTATTCAGCATTATTGTTTGCTTTTCTATCCATGTTATTATTTTTAAATTATTACATCTCTATCTTCTTTTTGTTTATTCAATTACCTAATATTCACTTTCGGCTTTCTTCTTTTTTCCTTTCTAAGTTTATTCTATTTCTTCCTCATCTAATTAATTCCTTCATTATGACACGTTTTAACGTTTAAAATTATATTATAATCCATATTTATTATAATACTTCAATATTTCAGTAATTTCGCTCTTGTCTAATTTGATTAAACAAATCATTTTTGACTGTTAAGACCTTTTTTGAAGTAGTTCTTCGCTTTTTTTAAATATTTCGAATCTATCCATTTAGAAGTGTCATCAACTGGAAGTACGGAAAATGCTTACAAAATGCTTACATTTTTTCAATGCTTGAAATTTTTGTTGCCACCGCAGTTGACTGGAAATACATAAAATACATGAAGAGAGTTGAATATATTATTGGCATGGGAAACGCAATTTCTTCCACATTAAATTTCTTCTTTTTTCTGAACAAATCTATTTATTCCGAAATCCAAAACTCCCAGTGAACACCTTCAATCTTGTCTTTTTTTCCTAATTTCCTATGTTCAAAGAAAAAATGATACTAAACTACGAAATTCGAAAGCAGTCTAGAAAATTAAATTGAAGAAAAAAGTTTCTGTTTCCATTTTCTCTTCTCATTCCATTTTCCTCTTGAAGTAAACAGGAATCACTTTCAGATATTTTGAAAGAAAGCCAAATTGGAGAGCTCAAGTACAAGAACTTTCTTTTTGATGCCGTTAGTCGATCGATTAACCGGGCCAGTGGGCAAATAAAAATCGTCCCTATTCAATATATCTGACGTCCCTAATTCTTTGTAAAACAACACCGCACTCTCGACTTGTCTCAAAACTCTTTCTAAAGCACTCAATTTTTTTCCATTTAGATTCTTTAGAATTTCCTTTTTCTAGTTTTGACTACTTTTAATTTATAATTTTATAATTCGATTATCCATGCATCTATATCAAATCATTTCAATTACAATGATCGAAGTTTAAAAGTATTTATATATTTATATATTTTATATTTCAGATCATTTGAATTTTCAATAATAAAGGTTTTTTCTTTCAAAATATTCGATTTTGACAACATAGATAGATAAATGTTCTGTTCTTTTTTTCAGTGAATCATTAAGTTTGAGTCTGCCTTATCTTTTGTTCAGGAATTTGATAACATTTAAAAGATTTAAAATTTTTAAATAAAATAATAATCCATGATAAGCGGCCTAAATATAATAATATACTTTCCAAACACAAGGATGAGAAATTAATCAGTTTCTAAAGGTCTTCAATTTAAAATTGCCGAAATTTAGATACTCTGAATTGAAACTCGTTCAACTTTAAAAGTATTCGAATTCAAAATAAATTGTTCAGATTTGAAATTCAGGTACTTCTTCATCTCATAGTTAAATCTTAATTCTATCATGCTGGGACTTGAAATTGAAATTTATATAATTATAAATAAATAATTTTCCAAATCTCACATTTACTTATTTCTGCAATATTTATTATCATGTTCTGAACTCTATAAAAAAGATATGTTCTTTCTCACAATTTTGGAAGGCTTTAATGTAAAATTATGCGAAACTTGTTCATTTCGATTTCGGATTAGCGATTACTAAATGTTTTCACTATCAAATGCAATTTCACAAAATGCAACAGAACAGAAATTAGGACTGCGACAGGACGTGACCTTCGACATTTTTTTTTACTCTTCCCTTTTATTTTATCTTAAATCGAGCCTAAATGGTTCAAACAATTATAGAAGTAACTAATGCGACGGATTACACTAATTCGCATTTTCCAATCGACCAAAAAACCGCAAAGTAGTCTTGTATTCATTAGAATTAACAATCCTGCTTTGTGCCACCGTAAAACGGTTGTCATTGCGGTATGTAATTTTTTATGGCTCTGCGCTCGTTAATTTCCCTGTTAGTGGACGTACTCAAAATCATCCTATAAATGGTATTGGTATACATTTCTTCTAAAATTCAAAAGAGAAATTTTACGAATAAAAGAGAAAGTTTATAATAAAAGCCAAAAATCCTTGAATTTGCAACACAAATTTTCAATAATAACGTATATTTCCGAATAGAAATGAGTCTTTATGATTGAAGATTCCTGTAACCGACAGTTACTGATATGTACAATTTTTATAGGGTTTCGAGTCTGAACCTTATTTGAGATTTTACTTAAAAGAAACTCATTCATAATATTCTACCAGAATGTTCATAAAAATATGAGAAAGTGATCAAAGCGAGCCCAAATTAAAATTATAATAATTATATTTATAATTGAAGAATTAAATTTTCTTGAGGTCATGTGAAACTTACCCGATTCCTACCTTCCCGACATCTTTTTTCGCAAAAACTCACGTCTACACCGAAATTGATATTGAGTTGATATTTTGAGAAAAGCCTTAGAAAACAATAAACTACGTTTGTATTCAACATTTTACTCAGGATTTTCGAAAAAAAAAATTTTTTGCGAATATTTATTTGAAATTTTGAACCAAATGTTGTATACAAACGTAGTTTATTGTTTTCTAAGGCTTTTCTCATAATATCAACTCGACATCCATTTCGATGTAGACGTGAGTTGTTGCGAAAAAAAGATGTCGGTAAGGTAGGAATCGGGTAAGTTTAACATGGCCTTAAGCCAAAAGAAATTTAGGATAGTACAATTTTCTTGTTAAGGAATGCAGTCACGTAGGATAATTCTAAGTAGGTGAAGTTTATTAAGTCAAATTTGGTATCACTATCGAATATATGCGTGGTTGGATATATCGTGCTCGAATTGTGTTTTCATGTCACATGCGGTTAATGGATTCCACTAGGTCACAATGTGATGCATTCGCATAACGGTGTTATAAAAATCCTCTTGAATCTTTGCAAACCTAGTTGAGAGTTGATAAACAATTTATAATCTTAGGCATAAGGAAAAAATGAAAAATTCGATTACATATTAATACAATAATGAAATTATTCCAAATTCATTATTGTAGATTAAGAATAAAATCAATTTTCATTAAGAGTAAAGAAAGAGGAACAATTTCTCGTCATGAATGAACTTCACACGTCAAGGTTTGTAGACACCGACATTGACATTGAAGTGGTAACGTAATCCGGTTACGTTAGTAGTGTAAATAAACGAGTAAATAACAACTTTTTTATGTCGAGTTCAATCTCCTCTCTTTCAAGAAAGTACACAGTACACCCATTGAGGCTATGTTCTGTCAATTTCCAACTATTAGACTTCAATTTATTTATTGTATAGATGAAGAGATAAATTCTCCCAAATAATTATTTTATCAATTTTGTAGCTTTTTAAAAAAAACTGTAAATATATTATATCAGTTGACAATTGTACCTTTAGTTTGTGCTTGGCCTACAACTGGAACCCAATGATCCCAATCTTAGCACAAAATGGGTCACTATCTTGGGCCAAGATTAGAAGCCAACGAAGCCTAATGATAAAAACATGGGTGTAACTTGTCTGTTATCGATGGCCCGATCGCCCAATGATTAGACTAAGCATGAGCTAAATTAAAAAAAAAAGAACTAAATATAAAACTATTACTTATACTCTTAACATGCTTTCTCTAATCTGAGCCTGTGCTTGGTCATTAGGGTGGTCCAAAAATGCATTAGGAATTTTTTTTTCCAATTTTTATGTGAAATGTCCGGGAATTCGTTCGAATCCACATAAAAATGAACGCATTTTTTTTTGTTTTTTTTTTGAAAAAAAATATTTAGGGGTAGTGCAAGCCCCATGAAGTTCAACACGTATTTCTCATAAGAAAAAAATACCCATAAGTCTGTTTTATGGGGTCCCAAAAAGCCCCCATATGTGAAAAAATAGGCTTCTCGAATTTTTGGCGCTATTTATGATTTTTTGCGGTTTTTTTCTCAACGTAGATTGTTTCAAATACATGAGATACTACTTTATACTGATAATCAGACGTTTATTTGAATTGTTCAAACTATTTATTATTGCTTCTAGCAACTTTTTCTTAGAAAAGGATTAGAAAGTCAAGGTTTTTTCTGAAATTTTTATGTTTTTGTACAATTTTCACTTAAAGTGAATGAAAATTCAATTTATTGGGCAAAAATAATTGTTTAAACAATTTTTCATCATTTATAACAATATTCTCCCAGAAAAATGCTACAAAATTGCAGTTTTTCCTGAAATTTTCAACTTTTTGTCCACTTTTCACTTCGAGCAAGTAATTATTCTATTTAATATAGCAAAAATAGTTGTTTGAACAAATCGTAGATGCTTAAAGCTATCTTCTTTAAGATTAATGCTACATAGTTGCGGTTTTTCCAAAAATTTTTAACTTTTTATCACTCCTTGATTAGATTGAAGTAATAATTAATTCATGTTAAAAAAATAAATGTTCAAACAATTTATTATCATTGCTAATAGATTTTAATTTTTGCTTAATAATAGACTGAGTTAATATTCAATTTAATTGGATAAAAATAATTGTTTAAATAAATTAATTTGGTTTATGGCTATCTTCTCTTAAATTAGTGCTAAAAAGTTGCGGTTTTTTCTGAAATGTTTCACTTTACTTTACCTTTTTAGTTGTGATGAAATAATAAATAAACATTAGCGAGAATCATATTTTGAGAAGTATTTTATTGTTTTAAGTAAATCATTTTTGTTCTTTCCCCAATGTTAAAAAAAATGTAATAAAAGAAAAAAGCTGAATTCATCCAGTGAAATTTGGATTTTCTACTAAAATTATGGATCTTCAACACAAAACTTGAATTTTTATGAAAGCAGTACAACTTTTAACCAAAGAGTTGCATTTCCGTCCTAAAAAAATAAATTTTTATTCAAAAATAAAATTTTTGATATTTCAATAAAAAAAATTTGTATTTTAAATAAAAAACAATTTAATTTAACCAACAATTATATCAATTCAATATAATTTAATCCAATTGAATTTCATTCAAATTCCATTCAGTGCAAAGTTACACATTTCAGAAAAAACCACAACTTTCTAATACTTGTCTAAGAGAGAAACAATAATAAATTGTTTAAATAAGCATTCTTATTTACTCGCAATAATTTATCTCACTAATAGAAAAGTTGGCAAAAAGCTTAAGAGTGTAGAAAAAACCGAAACTTTTTAGCACTAATCTAATAAAGAAAGCCATTAACAATAATAATTTGTTTAAACAGTTGTTTTTCTTAAATCCAATTAAATATGAACTCACTTCAAGTGGAAAGTGGGCAAAAAGTTAAAAATTTCAGAAAAAGCCGCAAATTTCTGTCAGTAAGGAAAGAAAATATTATTAGCAATGATGATAAATTGTTCAAACAAATGTTTTTCAACATGAATTAGGAATTACTTTTATCTAATTAAAAGTGATGAAAAGTGAAAAATTTCAGGAAAAGACCGCAAACTTCTATCATGGAGCAAATAAAATATTATTAACAATGATAATAAATTGTTTAAACAACTATTTTTCAACATGAATTAATATTAATTTAATCCAATTGAAAATTGATAGAAAGTTAAAAATTTCAGAAAAAAACCGCAACTTCGTAGCATTATTCTAAGAGTATATTGTTGTAATTAATAACAGATTGCTCAAAAAATTACACATTATTTGAGCAGATTAAATAAACATTTAATTATCAGTATAAATTAGAATTTCATGTATTTGAAACAATATGCGTTAAAAGAAGCGCAAAAAGATCATAAATAGCTCCAAAAACTCTAAAAACCCATTTTTTCACTTATGGGGGTTTTTTGGGACTCTATAAAACAGACTTATGGGGTCAGTATTTGAAAAGTAATATTTCATTCGCATCCTGTGACTAATGGTGAATTTCGAACTCGATTTATCTAATATTGAGAATTCGGAATAAAATTTACGTAAACGTCTTTTGTTCTTTTGGAAAATACGTGTTAAACTTCATGGGGCTTACGCCGCTACTAATTATTATTATTATTATTATTATTATTATTTTTAAATTGCGTTTCATTTTTTTGTGATTTCGAACAAATTTCCGTGTTTTTGGAATCATTCTTTTTGGTTATCAATCATGAATCATGACTGACTGTTATTTCTTGGCATTAACGTTATTATTCCAAGCTTCAACAATATTGGTTCAAGATTTCTGGCCAAACTGGTACCCAGTTTTGGACCATTCTGGACCCGATGGTCAAAACTTTTGATCTCTCACTAAGAAGTGTCCATTCTGTTCTTTTTTAAATTGATTCTTACACACATCAAGAAAAATGTTTCGAACATTTCCTCTAGAAGTTAGGCATTTTCTACCCGTTTAGGTTTCATGATTCCTCGTAGAGGAGATGAGTTACTCACTTGTCTTAAATGCGCCTAATTATGTACAGCGATAGTAAAGAGGAGAATTAACTACCGAAAACTGGATATAAACACACTTTAAGTTGACTGTTCAAAAGTATTATTAAGGTATGAAGATAAATTCCTTCTATTTAAGGAAGCAGAAGTGCGAAAGTACAAAATTGAGTGCGTGTTCCAATTTACGAAAGTGCATCCTGCATCGGTATACTTATTCCTTACGCCATAATAATCCGCAAAAGTAAGGCGACGGAGTGAAGGGAAAGGGAAGTCGTTTTATGACTCGCGGGTTTAAAAACAAGTCGAACCTCAAACTTCTGTTGGTTTGTAGGTCAAAAAAATCGCACCAACAAAGTATTAATATGGCACGTTATTTCTCAAGTGTATTTACTCGACTAATCAGATTTGTCCAATGTAAGTCAAACTTGGGCAACGTTTTTAAGTATTCGCTAAAGGAAAAGGAATGAAACTTCGAATTTTCATTTTGGAATAAATAATTTCAAATAAAGAAAATTATTTAATTGAGACTGGTTAAATTAATTCAATGAGACATTAGTGGCTTATAACAAGTATAATTTTGAATGTTTGAATAACGACAACGTGTTTCGAAGCAGATCTGAATCCTTCTGAAGCCTTGTTGCTGTTTAACAAAAGATTAATGAATTTATAATACAAGATATTTGTCAAATATCATTGTACAAAGTAGTGTCATTAAAAATCCATAAGAATCGATGATTTTACAAGTTGCAACAAATTAATATTAAGAATTATCTTACTGAATAAATGAAGATTAAAGAAAAAACCATAAGTCCAGTGAAAAGTTTCCAATGATGATTGTTCGTTTAAACAATGCTTTATTAAATAAGCATGTTCAATGATTAGGTTACATAACTTTATAGAGGTTCTTTTTTTCCAAAATTGTTTTTTTTTCAATTTGAACTGGTCATTTTATCAAGATAAGAACTAAACTGTCTTTGTAAAAAATGCAATAATCCCTAGGATAATATCCAAGGATTGTTCAAACTAAAAAAGTTAAAAAATAATTTTTAAGGACGGACAAAACGTGCCACATTATGGGTTAGAACCACGAAGTACTTATGACAAAATTTAAGGTTAAGTTAAAAAGTCATGTGATACGTTTCTTAGCCGGTAAAACAAAAAATTTTTTTATTTTGATATGAGAAATTAGACTGTGATAGGTAATACCTTAATTCTGAATATCAGTACTATAATTTACTGCATTTTTCCTTTTC
>WSXT02190852.1:0-19832 GCA_011762715.2 Neuroterus valhalla
AATATACGCCATGGTCCATGGCGTAGATTGGAGGAGGCAGGACCTGTCAGTAGTACCTCACGTCGGGGGTTCATCGAACCCTAGGGCAGGGTTCTGGATACACCGTTCAGATTCTACCTGCAACAAAGTTTACCCTCAGGTTTTTACTGTGATGCCATCACAAGGATCTTGGCCTTGTGCAGTTTACATCGGAGTTCTCTTCCGCTCTACATCCAAAATCTTGCTTATGGAGTGTTGACTTCGAAAAATTCGTACAATTTTTGTTCTGTGCCGCTGAGCTTTCTGAATTGTATTTAACACAGTTCAAAGTAATTCCTACTTTTCTTCGTGTAAAATTGATCAGCTTTCTTCGATAGAGATGTACAGATATCCCATTTTGTACTTGTATGTCAGATATTATAGCGTATCTTGCGTGTTTTAGTTCACCTTCCGGTATTCATTAGCATGCCATAGAAGGATAAACGGTAACTGGGGTTTTTGACCAATGATTACCTAGAGGTGCATCTTGTAAAACAATGGTATGGTTCATAACAAAATTTAGCTGAACAAGAATTTGATCCACTGTATACTTCACGCCATTGATATACATACTTTGCTGTTTAGCAACGAAATCATGTCGATAAAGTCGTGTCACATCTCCGCTTAAGCTGTAATAAATTCATCTACAGGAGGAACAATAGTTTGTTAATCTTATCGATCCAAGTTTAACCATTTTTCAATTATGATATCTTAAACAAAATTTTCGATGCAGGCTCTTTCTTAAGAAGTTCAAAGTTCTCATTGCCAGGACCGTTCGGAAAATCATTGAAATAACACGCCATTTGTGCAGGGTTACAAATCAACTGGGCTATGCTTCATGGTTGGAAACGGCAGAGGATTATACTTGGCTAATTGTTTGATATTTTTACTAATAAATTTAAGATTATCGTTCTGATAAAGAATGCAAACGCAAACGTTGTGAGTACCACTTGTTCTAGCCAGAACACACTACGGATACGCAATCGTTTTTTCCTATAGCCGTGGTTATAGAAATCTTTAACGCAAAACACCATTTTTTCTGACGAAGGTTTTCCCCTTTTGTGTCTGGAGAAGATAGAAATCCTTCTGAAATAATTAATTTCATACCACTCCAACCTCAAAATCTGAACTTCGACCTGAACTTCCCGGCTCTCGTGGCATAAAATACTATTCGAAATCTGCGTGCAAGGTGATTTTAGCAAACGAGACTTTCGCTCGTGCGAAAAATGTCTGATTCGCTGAATAATCACCTCTTACACAGATGCCGAAATGTACTATTTCAGCGATACAATCTATGCGATAATAAGAATTGAAAACGGACCAACAATTGTATTAAAATTGTTGGGACGCAAAAAGTTACACTGCCATTTCTACTTCAGAAAAAAGCGATGATAACGTTTTTTTTTCTTCTAATTCCTCGTATTTGAAAACCGGAGTAAAATACGTATAGGGTGGAACGTTCATCGAACTCCAATATCTTCGTCATTTTTCAGAATTAAAAAAAATCACTTTTGCGAAATTTTTCTTCACTAATATATATCTGTATATGCAGAGTTATCGCCAAATCCCATTCTATGAAGAAAATTCTTGTCATTACTTGACATGGACTCCACTAGGGGTACCTTCAAGGCCCCACAAGAGATGGGAAAAGGGAAGACACGCGACCAATATTATTTTTATAATTAGTCACAGGGATGCCTTTGCACAGCAATATTCTCATAAATAGTCATTGAAAAAGTTCAAACTGCGAATCGTTAAAATTGAAAGGGGAGGAAACCACACGCACATTTTTTCGTGTCTCTTTCTACTCAAAGTCTTTCAATGGAAATTTTCCTGTGTGATGAACTGCACCAAAGCTATTCGTTTTTTTCTCACCGAATTCATTTCATTCGCGTTTATCACGGATGCTTGGAGAAGCCAAGGGGATGAGGGAATGACTAGTAAAAGGAATCTTGAAGGATTCTTTAGAACGATTTTGATGCGTGGGTTTCCCTCAACCCTAAACCTAAAGTGAAGCCATGTTCAGGTGTTGCGTAGGTGGACCTCTTAGTGTAATGAATGAACATAACTGCTATACAGAACCGATACCTTGACACTTTTGTCAGACAACTCGTCAAATTTCTTTCTGATGGAAAATCAATTCTTCTCCGCCCTCCCCTAATTATAGTTGCCACTCGTTCTGGTTCTTGTTCCTTCAAACTTTCTTTGAATTACTAAATAAAAGATATTTTAGGTAAAGGTAGACTAACCATGCACCTAAATATAATGTAGGTGTTGTAGCTAGGAATATTACTCAGGAAAGATTTAGGCGAATCAGCAATACAGTTTGGATACACTGAGAAACCTTGGTTAGTATTTTTTGTTAAAAATCACCCTAGATTTTACTATCTGAACTGTGCGATGAGAGGCAAATAACATGTTTTAATAATATTTACTAATTTCAACAGTAACTCGTAGCTGCTGTCAGAATTATAAAATATGTTAGAATAAAAACTAAAACTATTGCATTTATTGTAAAAAACGTTTGAAGTATTTGTTGAACTCTGTAATTAAACTGAAGGTCCGTACTCTAGCCATTTACTAATTTTAGAAGGATAAAATACTAAATTTGTTGGATTATTAACTGCAGAAAAAACAGTTTTCATAAACTGTAGTAAAATGATGCGCAGGAACCTTACGCACCGAATTACTAACTGGTTAGCAAAATGTGCTACAGATCGAATAAAAAAAAACTCTTATATGCTGAACTTGAAACCGAATATATTCGCTATGTGCAGATGGTTGGAGGGGAGGGCTGGTACTAGCCTTTGCTCCATACGATTTAACATGGGAGCGTCCGCCGAAGTGAGGGCGCCAGTAGACTTGCACGGTGCCAATACACTATACAATATCATACATTCAACATAATTTCTTGGCACATGGTTGGTTCTTTGGTTTTTATTACAATTGGTGTATTAATATAATGGACCTTGACTTCACTGGATACACTTGAAAAAAATTCAATCGTCGTTTTAAATTAGACGCAAATTACAATAATTGAACAAAGCTTATACATGCAAAGCAATTGACACAACGCTTTCTTTCTTTCAAAGCATTCGGACATTTTGGAATGACGCCACAAGTGAAAATACTCTATTGCAGTATGCAAGCTAAAAAGAGTCACATTTTCAGAAGCCGTATTTCGCGTAGTATTGAATGCGTAAATAATTTCAAATATTATCTTTATGAAAACAAAATAAGTGAGAAGTGAACAAATTTCTGAGAGAAGTGATACGATTATCAAAAAACATGGAACCGATTACTGCTGAAAAGAATGTTTAAAAAAATTGGAACCTGCAGAACTCGGTAGAATTAATTGAGTGTAAGTGAGAGTTCTAATCGTTATCATTCTGTGTGCAGAACAAATTAAAAAATGGATATTTTTGGGAGCCACAAAATACTTCCTTTGTGATTTCTCGCCATGAAGCGGTGTCGCGCTGTACTCCCACTCTACCAAAATCTTAATAGCTTCGACCAGTTCCTTGTCGCTTACCTCTTTTCTCACTCTACCCATCCTCTTTCTCCTACTATAAAAATAAATGGATAATAAACCATAATTAATCTATACTATGGTGATGAAATGTATGCTTTTTTAAATGAGAACCACGAGAAACCAGCGGTTTGCGCGATACCGCTCGGAGTTCATGTGCCTCGCAACTGAAACAAACTGATTACTTACCAACTACCCGTAAATGGCGTCATGACATGATATCATGATTTCTTGTAGAAATCGTTTGAGAGGTTAGCAACGGAATGTATTTTGTTTTCAAATTCACATGCAATTTTATGTACATAACTAACGATTGGACGCAAACAAAGGGTAATCCGTGATACATGCTAACTTTGAATAGACATAGTCTGTAAATCCTGTTTGCTAGAGAAGTCACAAGCTATATTATTTAGGAAAAAAGGGGAAGAGGTTTTTCTGTGGGAACCGTATGTCACGAAACCACAGTAGACTTGCCTATCTACACTTCGCATGGTCTTTTACCCGCTCGACGAACGCGTTTCACTTCTATCACAACTCACATGTCAGTCTCAGTCGGCACTCGGCCTCCATCTCGTTAATCACATCTGAATGTTTGTCCAGCTTGGACATTTAATTGTGCAATGAACGCAAATGTATAAATTACTCTCTACTTCATTCTTGTCAGAACAACAAGCGGATTATGGGCGCTAACAAGTGAAACAAAATTATTACATACCAGCTTCCCATAAAGGATGGTACACCACACCATCTAGCGGGTTGTCCCATAGTTAAACCCTAAATACAGTCGATCAGACACTTTAGTCCTCCAAGTTGACTATATGTTTTTTCTTCGTGTACAATGATAAAAATGAATATTTTGTGCTGAAATTTTAGGGCATAGGTCAAAACATACAAGGTCACACCTGTCTACCGCATTCAAGTTTTCATTGTGTCCAAAAAATTCAATTTGAATTATACCATCAACATATAAATTGGACCGCTCATGTCCACTGCGCATCCATTTTGGTGTAGAAAAGGAGGGAGAAAGGGTGCATCCTCGGTTGTCTCCGTCTCGCTTTTTCTGATTGGTCCTTGGTTTTGGCTCAGGCCTGTATGAGTGTAGTTAGCGGGACCCTCAATGGGGACTCAGCCTCGGTTTTAACGGCCCTAGCTCGTTTGAAGTTTTCAATATAAATAATCCTATTAACGAAAAAAATGGTTTCTATGTGCTTTGTTTGTCGAACGCGAAGCGACGTGGGCGACGGGCGTTGATTTCACAGGTAATTATATTATTATATTTTTGACTTGACGTCATAACCTAGGAAAACATTTAATTACAGCATCGACCTATAATATTTATATGTCGATGATTATATTGAAATTAATAATATGTACTATATCAAATACAATAAATAATATTGGTTTCAGAATAAAACTAAGAAATAAAGAACTTGGACAAAATTGAGGTCATGAATATTGAAGTTTACATTGATGAATTTATTGAATCCATTAAATTCAGCTTGCATTATTTATTTTGCATCTCCACACAATGCTCAATAGATTCTTCCAAAAAAATAATTTCCTAAACTTACATGGGAAAGTTTCGGGAATCATTTGCCGGAAAAATAGATTTTGAGAAGTGTGAATAATGAAACGGGGCCCACGAGAGGCTAGTGCCCCCACTGTGCACAAAGGATAGAGCGCTATCTCTTTTTCTTTCTACAACGTAGTCCAGGCATCTGGTACTTTTGCTCCCGAAAAAGTCCGTTTTCCAATTTTTTTCTGAGAACGCTCCATTAAAGGGTCCTCTTTGACATATTAAAAAAGTGGCCTCGATCAGGAGGGGGAACCCTGTTTTTTTAACATTTTCAAATTTTGCTTTTATGTGTACGGGTAATTCTCATTGCATTGTAGAGTAAAATAACCAACAGGTGAAAGAAAGAAAACTAAATCATGAGAAAATTTTTTTACAAAAATAATCTGCTATCCTCAATAGGTTCCAAGTTATGGTACATTGAAAATCGCCCAATTTTTTGTATTTTTAGCGAAAAATCGCTAAGTCTCAAAAACTTGTCTATACCTCTCTTCCTAATTACATAACAGATAAGTGTTTCACAGGTGAGTTGAAGAAGACTCGATTCCCTGTGATTCCAAGAAAAACAATGTTCTAACTATAATAGGTCATGAGTTATGACCCCTAAAAGTTGACTGTTTTTGCCTTTTTTTAGGGGCAAACAAAAAAGTCTCAATTTTTCTAAAATAAATCGTTTCAAAGTAAGTTTACGTTGATGATGCTATAGGATCAAACAAAAAAACAGCAAACAAAAAATTTGCGTACATCTAAGAAAACAAAAATCTTCTAGCCCTATCAGTTTAGAAATTGTGAGGTTTTAAAAATTCCGTTTTTTTGGTCATTTTTTACCAAAAACGGAGAGGTTTTCTTTTGGAAATACCTCGTTTCCCGTAAGTCCCACGACAAAATTTGTACAGAAATAGTAAAAGGAGAGTCAATTTGTCGTAAGTTGAAAAAAAAGAAAGTGCCCTAGCCCTAATAGGTCACGAGATATGACCTTGCAAAGTGCACTTTTTCTGCATAGGGGCACCTGAGTGTACTATAAGGTAAAAGTACGGCCACATTTCGAAGTTTATGTCCCAAGTAAGTGCGTAAAATTTATTCCAGATGCATAATACGTCTTTTTTCGTTAATAAACAAATAATTGTTTATATCAAAATCAATAATAATTTTTTATTAACTGTTAATCACAAAATCTTGTTATTACCACTTTCGAGTATTTTTTTAGTACTTTTGTGTCAAGAAAATAATCATAATTGTCTGGACGCAGATTTTTGCTGACTCTATTTCGTCTCCTATAAACATTGACGTAAACTTAACCTGCAACGATTGAGTTGGAAAAAATTAAAGCTTCTTTTTTTGCCCCTAAAAATATGCAAAAACAGTCAACTTTGAGGGGTCATAACTCATGGCCTATTATAGTTAGAACATTGTTTTTTTTTTGGAATCACAAGGAATTGAGTCTTCTTGAACTCATCTGTGGAACACTTATCTGTAAAGTAATTAGGAAGAAAGGTATAGAGTGGTTTTTGAGACTTAGAGATTTTACGCTGAAAAAACAAAAAATTGGGCAATTTTCTATGTACCATAACTTGAAACCTATTGAAGATAGCGGATTATTTTTCTAACAAAATTTTCTGATAATTCAGTTTTCTTACTTTCACCTGTTGGACATTTTGCTCTAAAATGCAATGACCCCTTCATGAAGTGTTCTCAAAAAAAAAATTGGAAAAAGGAATTTTTCGGGAATTTTTATCACTTTTCCGACGCAATGCCTGGACTAACGTTCGAGTTCGCGCATCCACATGAGCGGTCCAGTTTATATGTCAATGGATTATACCAGTCAACCGAGGATTCTAAAGCCCCGTTTTCGGAAAAATTTTTAATTGAAAACAGATAACATTGCACTATTCAAAGAAAATAAATTTTGAAATGGGCCAGACACAGGTGCTCCTTCATTTTTTAACTCATCCTCAGAAATCTCAACTCAATATCAATATTTTTCATAATTGACGTTCCGCTAAGTTTGGGTTCATAGTCAACTTTACAGAACATTCTCTAATCAGATTTAAAAATAAGAAAATTCGAAATGGAGAAGTGTTATCTTTGGATTCAGGGTGCAGCTTCAATTTTCACCTTGGGTTTGATAAAAAGCGTTCATCCAAAATAATTCAATTTTCAACTTGACAAACTTTTGTCAATCGATGAACGGGAGGTTATATCACAATTCTGATTCAGCATTCGAAATAATTTAGGAAATGCATTTTCAGGAGTATGACGATTTTCTTCCAAAGTTTGAAAGATCGAACAAATTTTTAAATTTCCTTTTGAATCTACTGAGTGATTTTTCTAAAAAAAAATAGCAAATAAATTTAAAATATTGCAACCTCTGGGCGTACTCTAATTCTTTTTCAAGGAAACATTATTGTGCTGATTGTCGAATTGCAATCGATTTGAAAAAAAATACAAATTAGGACAAATTACAAAACGTCTTGGAATGTCGACTTAATAAAAAAATAAGCTGATGTAGGCCAGTTGTTGAAATTTTAGTAAAAAAGGCAAGATTCTGAGGAAGCAGTTAATTCTCAATTTGAAAATATAAAAGCTTGAAAGAAGAGTCACTTTTCGACGAAAAAGTTCAGTTTTCCACCAAACTAGTCGAATCTCTAATTTGGAACGAGAAATTTTTAGCAGATGACTTCAATAAAATTGTTAAATTTTCCAGCAAAAAACATGAGATCCCTACCAAAAGAGGTTGATTTTTCAACCTAAAAAATAATTTTACCACATAAAAAAAGAAATGATCAATTTTCTACTGGAAAGAACCCATGACTGTTGAATTTCCTAGCCAGAAAGTAGGTACCATTTTCTACAAAACAGATGAATTTTGTAAACAAAAAAGATAAACATTCAAATTTTCTGTTTGATTATTATCCTCAAGCAGGAAAAGTTTAAATATTATTTTAAGAATATTTGAGCTTAACCAAAAAAGAAGAACAAAAAAGATGAATCCTCAACCCAAACCAAAAAACATATCTTTAGGTATGATGTGTATTTATAACTTTCCAAACGAATTATATAAAAAAATGGTTATTATTGGCATTATTGTCAGGAAAAAATTGATTTTCTTCTTATCCTGTACAAACTATCTCTCTAGTGATGTAAAGAAATAAAAATTTTTTCAATAAAATTTCTTGCTCAATGGTTAAACAAATGCCAAGTGCTCGCATTTGATGAAAAAATATCGTTTTGTCTGCTAATCGTATCCTTATTATAGAAGCCATGATATTTGGTTATGGGGATTCATCAACTTTTTTGGTTTGTTAATTTTTCCAATAAACTATTCAAGAAATTTATATTCACACAGCTATCACAAGAAATCAAAACCAATAACATTCTAATATGCTAATCAGGAAAAATTAGTTTTCCAGTTAATGTGGTTAATGAGCAATTGTTTATATATTTTAAAAAAACTATAAAAAATATCGGTTGACAAATTTTCTCAAATAAACATTACTGTCAAGATAGCCTGCACAGAAAAGGAAGAAAAATGGATTCTTTTTTCCCCAATATATAATGCCGATAATTGGCTTTGGTTTATATGATTTAAAAAAAATATGAACAAATATCGCTTGTTGAATTTTCTCCAGTAAATATCACGGGCAAGACAATTTGTATGGAATTGAAAGAAAGAACAACTCTTTTGCACCAGTGAATGCCGATCAGAGGCATTTTACAAAAATTATATTTTCAGAAAAATTATGAACGAATATCGAAGTTACAATTTTTACAATAAACATGACTGTCAAAAATTCTGTACAGAAAAAAAATAGAACCGATTTTCTCTTGACCACTAATGCAGATAATTGGCATTTCCTTGTATTATTTGTTGAGGAAAATTTTAACAAATATAATGATACGATCTTTCTTTACTTAACATTACTGACAAGATACATTGTATAGAAAAAGGAGAAAAAAACAATTTTTTTTTGCCCAAAAATGCCGATTAGGAGATCTTGTTTATATTATTCGTTTAGAAAATTAGCAAAAAATTTCAAATAACGAATTTCTGTCATCAAATCTCATGTTGACGGAAAAGGCAATCAGTTTTAAGTCCCAATTATTCTTCGCAAATGAGAAAATTCATCATGTCGACTTTATGTTCGAACAATTAGTTCCAATTGTTCAATTCAATTCATGAAGATAAGGTTGAAAATCGTAAAAATATACATTTTTTTCCTTTTTTTTGCCTATTCACAAAAGTTTGAACAAACTAAAATTTTGAAATCAGATCTTATGATTCTTCTCTCTGAAATTGAACGCTGAAATGGGAAAAAGCGGAATCGCAAAAAATAAATGGGGAAAATGTTGAAATTTCTCAGTGAAGAATCTAGTTTTGAATTTTTTTCGGAATGAACTTCTGTTTCAACAAATAATGTTTTCAATCTTTTCTTATTAAAAAAAAATTGTTATCCTTTTGTTTCAATCGAAGTAAACTCGGAATAAAAAAATTTAAAAATTAAATAAAAAATACAGCGGCTCTCAAGATGAAAATTTTATCTATGAACGGAGATGAAAAAGAGAATTTTATTAACAAGAAAGAAAAGATAATTCTTACACTTAAATTATGCATCTCCAGGTAACAAAAGAGTTCAACTTTAGATAAATTAAAAGGAATTTCCAACTATGATGATTGATTTCCCTGAAATTAAGAAAAAAAAGTACTTCAATTTTCAACCAGGGATGTGAATTTTCAACTAAAATGATAAATCCTAAATTCGAATGATTAATAATAAAATAATGATGATTTCCTACATAACAAATCCTTATCTCTGAAAAAATCCTCCTTTCGGTGTAAGATTAGACTATTGAATGAATTTTCAACTCCTTTGTTGAAAAATCCTATTTTCCGTTAATGTTTTTATTGTTTCTGTTGAAACTTCATCTCTTTAGTTGAAGATTCAACTATTTTGTTTCAAATTAGTTTTCCTTCTGGTTTGAAACTTCATTTGCTCAATTTTTAAAGTAACTATACCATTTTTATTTGGAAACTAAAATCTCCAATTGAAAATTGATCTTCCTAGTAGAAAATGTCGTTTTTGGTAGGGGGTTCCCCCACTTGGTAGGATTTCTATATCATTTGGTGAAAATTGTAACTGGTTCAAAATGAATCAATTTTGGTTGAGGATTGAACTATTTTGTTGAAAATTCATCTTTTTTGGTTTGACGATTTATCTATTTGCTTGAAAATTTATGTATTTATTTAAAAATGTTGGAAATTTTATTTTTTGGTTAAAATATTAGTATTCGGTTAAAAATTCATTTCTTTCAATCCGAGATTGAACTATTTTGTCGAAATTTTTTTTTAGAAAACAATCGACTACTGAATTAAAAGTTAAATCTCTTTGTCCAAAACGAATTTTTCAAAATGATTTATCTTCTTGGTTGAAAATTCAACTATTTTCTAGAAAAGTCTATGAATTTGGGAAAAATTTATGTATTAAGTTGATAATTTGAACTTTCTTGCACAAAATTAATATTTCTGGTTGAAAAACTTTTTTTCGGTTGAAAATTCGTGCATTCGCTTGAAAAATCTTATTTGCATTGGTCGGCGGTGGAAATTTTTGAAATTAGTCTTTTGAGCCCGACAATTTGAGAAATTCGTTCAAAAAATTAAGTTTTGAATCAAAAATATTTGTTGAAAATTCATCGATGCTGGTTGAAAATTTGACTTTACCTAAAAGAATTCGACTTTTTAGTTGAAAATTCATTTATTCTGTCAAAAATCCCTCTTTTGATAGAAAATTAATCTTCTTGGATAACAAATTTATCTATGTAGGTCATCACTTAGGCCAGTTGCTTAAAAATCCAACTATTTGGTTTAGAGTTTCATAAATTCAACTGTTAATGTTGAAGACGTTTTATTTATTATAAATTAAACTCTTTTGTTTGAAAATTTTCCTTTTGTATCTACAATAATTAATCTTCTATGGCAAAAAAGTTACGTTTCATGGTTGATAATGCAACTCTTTTTTGTCGAATAAATTTTCAACCAGAATGATGAGTAAATTGGAAAAAAGTTCAGCTTCCAAAGGTATTGAGTTTTGGAGAAAAAGCATTAATTTTAAACTAATCGGATTATTTTTCTACAGGAAACATAGAATTTTTAACACAATATTTCAATTTCAAACCCACTTGATAAATTAAAAAAAGAATGAAAATTAAATTGAACAAAGTAAGGATAATTTCATCCAAAGAGTTTATATCCTCCTGAAAAAGTTGGAGTTTGAACTCAAAAGGCGAATCGACAACAAAAGAATCAAGTTTTGAACAAAATAGTTGGATTAAGAACAAGATAGATCATATTATAACTTGAATTATGAATGTTTAGTTGAAAAAATAACTTCTTGATTGAGAAGTCCAACTTTCAAACAAGTAGTTGAATTCGCAACCAATAAGATTAATTTTTAACCAAGAAAAATGAGTTTCTACTTTACTAAAAAAATTATTATAAAAACATGTGAATTTTCAACCTAGACAAGTAATTTCCCCACCAAAAAAGGCGAATTTCATCAAATCATTGAAATTTTTCATCTGTTCTTATTGAGGAATCCACTTTTCGGTCTGAAGCGGCACTGATTTGTCGAAAATAAATTTTGTTTTTCTTGATATTCATATAATTTTAGTTGAGAATTATTTTCTTCGGTCGGACTTGACATTTTGTTGGAAAAATTATTTTCATTTGTTGAAGATTAATTTTCAAACCAAAACTTGAGTAAAGTAAAAAGAAGCCATTCATAATATGGAAAGAATCGTCCATCTTTCATCTTAAACAATCAAATCTTTAACAACAAATAATATGTTTTGACTTTCCACTTTAAAGCAGAGATGACTTTCCAACTAAAATTATAAATTGATGATCAACAAATTTATTCTTAACGAAGTAGTTACACTTTTGACGTGCAAGTTGAATTTTGTCATTAAAAAAGTTGAATCCTTAACCAAAACATAATTATGATTAACGATAAAAAAGTTTGTTTTCATCCTACAAGACCAAATTTCGAACTGAAAAATTGAAATGTTAACCCAAAAGGATAACTTCCTAACAAAACTGTTGAATTATAAACCAAAGCGATGAACTTTTAAAACAAAAAAAATTTAGTTTCGAATCTAGAATAGTTGAATTTACCAAAAAGCGAATTTTAAAAAAAGTGTTGAATTTCCAGTCAACGCAGGGAAAAATATTCCTTCGGATTTTATCGAAATACATATAAGGCCCGAATAGGCGAAATTTTGAAAAATCTTTCAATTTTCAACCGGCCAGTACGAATTCCCAATGAAGAAATAGATTTTCAATCAAATAATTCTATCCCAATTGTGGAATTCTGACCAAAATAATCAAATTTTCAAAGAAATTAAAATATAGAAGAAATATTAATAAAAGAAGATAACAAATTTGCATAATTTATGTGGTTTATTAACACTTACTTTCCACGTGCAATCCTTCTGCTTGTCCTGGGTCACTAACAGCGAAACTTGTCCCTTTGATCACGATTCAGAAATTTCACTATACACCTCGTACTTGATACTCTACTCGAAAACCGGGAATACGTTGCATCGGTCGCATCTGAATGGCGTTTGAAGTGAACGGGTTAAAAAATGACTGTGAACTGCATGCAAGAATGGCGGGGGAGGGAGGGGGCGACAGATGCGCGCACTCGTGACACGATTCCAAGCTTCCAGCTATTCCACCCCCACCTAGCTTGTGCACAATGGGGTAGCCGGAGAAAAAAAAATTGCTGTTCTTAATTCACCCCCTCTTCCACTGAAGCTTCCCATTCTCTCTTCCTTATACATCCTTCTTCTTTCACTCCTCTCACTTTTTCTATCTTTTTATTCCTGTATTCTCCTATTCCTTTTGCACCTGAAATTTTCTTAACCCTCTCTTGCCATCCATCTCTTCCTCTCCTCTCGTAAAACTATCCTGTACATGCTCCCATGACTCTACAACCCATTCACGTACTCTGCACTTGTATTTTTCATCGTTCTCCTAATACATTGCTTACTTCACTTTCATTCCGAGTGAAAGATATAGATATTTTGCCGATCCGTTCCATTTTATTACCTTATACCACTTATTGTATCTGGATTCCCTCGTCCTCTGCCATCTATCTTATTGCATTTCCTTATCCCTTTTCCAATCACTCATAACCCTCATATAGTGCTTCCTATCTCTATCTGACGATGCCTGACCAGTTTCTTTCTTTCTCCTTCCCGCCGCGTTCATCCTTAGGCCCTCTTTCCTCTTTCTTCCACCTTTTTGTACCACTTTCTTACTATCTCTATCCTTTTTCTTCTCTTAGTTTATCTTCAAATTTCTATTCCCTCTTTTCCGCTTTTATTCTTAAATCATTCTTTAGAGTCTTTTTTATAACTATATCACCCGGTGTTTTCCATTCTACCTCTTATGGCCATCTAACTTATCTTTCCTGAATCTTCTCTTTCTCCTTTCTCTGCTCCCATCCCCTCATCCCTGCCCTAGAACTTAATACGGGTCATGCTATCGTACCAAACAACCTCTCGAATTCTCATACTCGAATTCCTCTTCACCTCCTCTAACTTTTCACCTTCCATCTAGCTGTTTATTATTTCTTTCTCCATCCTCTCTTCCTTAATTACATTACCTTACCTTTATCTGTATCCAGCCTCAGTTTTTTCCAACCTAGATATTCTCCCAATCCTGTAATTCAACCCATCATTCCTTCCTCAGTATCCGCTAAGAGCACTATATCATCCGCAGTGTGTATATTTTCATTTCACCTAGCCTTATTACTTCCCATCCTTTTCTCTTTATCTCCTCCTCCGAATCTTAAGCTTAAGTATTTAACAGACGTAGAACATCCCTGTCTAACACCTCTAGCAAAAAAAAAAAAAACGATCTCCTATTTGTTGGAACACCATTACCTTACTTCTTGTCTCTGAAGTTTCAGATACTATTCTCCTCAAAACTTATCTTATCCCTTTCATTCCATAGCTTCATCTATTTCTGCCCTATCATATAAATTGAACGCCGCTCTCCAGTCCTTAAGCGTTGCTACCAAGCCACCTTTCTTGCTCTTGATTATTCTATTTATGATATAACTTAGCATGTGGATATTATCAATAACTCCTATACCTTTCCTCAATCCTGTCTGATTTGGTAGAATTATCTTTTTTCCCTCCACTTCTCTCTTCGATCTCTCTAAAACTTTTGGATTATATATCTACTGGTACCACTATCTCTTCTTTATAAATTTCTGGGCAGCTTTCCCCTCTGTATAGCCTGCGTCATATTATCCACGCCCACTCTTGCAATTCTATCCCATACTCCATGGGTTAGTTCATCTATACTTGCCACTTTTCTTTCTTCTACTGATACCATCGCTGCCTCTATTTCTCCCTTGGTGACATCCTATTCTCCATCTTTTGACCTTTTCTGTTTCTCACCTCTCATTGTTTTCTTAACACTCTTCTTAGTAATTGCATGATATATCGTTTTTATAGTAACATTCCATCCTCTAATCCTCCTCCCCCCTTATCCCATTTTCACTTTGAAATCTCTACCGACGATCAAATTTTACACCTTCTGCTTTTCCTCCCATAAACTTTCTTAACTGCTCTCTTTACATTCTCATCATAATGAGAAGGTATCGGTTTAATGCGAAAATTGACTTTCGCGGAAATTATGGAAACTCCACGTTTTGAGACCCCCTGATTCCGAAAAAGTAGTTTTTACGTTGGTGTCTGTCTGTCTGCTGTTGTCGTCATTGTCGTTGTCGTCGTCGTTGTCGTCGTCGTTGGTGTCTGTATACTCGATAACTTTTGAAAAACTACTCGTCTTGGATTACCCTTTGATACACATTTTTAGGAACCAAAAAGACAAGTCGAGTCCGTTAACCAGCTATTTTGGATGAAAAATGGAAGTTGGGGAGCATTTTGAACATTTTTTTGGACTTTTTTTGCAAGACTCAAAAATTGTACGAAAGGTTTTTTTGTAGTAGGTGAAAAATAGAACAATTTATCCTTTTGATGTTTTTTTATGAAAAACAAAATGGTCGAGGTTTTGGCATTTTCAAAATTCAAAAATATGAACGAAAATCAGAATTTTTAGCCAAATAAAGTAAGATCGAAAAGAAAGTCAGAGAGAAAGAATGTTTCTTGAAGAAAGCCCTACAATATGGTGAATACAACTTTTTGGAATTTCTCAAAAAATTGAAAATTCCCATTTCGATCGCACAAAAAAAATTAAAAATAATCTGTGAACTCGATAACTTTCGAAAGAATGATCATATCCGATCGTGCTTTGGCGCCCATTTTGAATGACCAAAAATACAAATCGAGTTCGGTAACCATCTGTTTTGGATTAAAAATAGAAGAGGGGGAACATTTTGAAAATTTTTCCAGATTTTTTTTTCCAAGACTCCAAAGTCGTAAGTACGGCTCCTTGTAGTAGATAATAAGTGAAACAATTTATACTCATGATTTTTCTTAATAAAAACAAAATTTTCAGGGTTGTGGAATTTTTTCAAAATTCGAAAATATAAACGAAAATGAGAATTTTTAGCCAAACCACGCAAGATATGAAAAAAAGTTGAGAGAAAAAAATGTTTCTTATTGGGAGCCCTCCAGGATGATAATAACAACTTTTCGAATTTAACGAAAATTCGTTTTAATTTTTTCCATTGGACGAATGATTTTCGTTTAAATCGTAGAAAATAAGATTGAAAATTGGATTTCTAGAAAAACTACACAACATGTGAAAAAATTGGGTAACAAAACTTCTCTATCGCTTTGGACAAAGTTTGATCGAGTGCGCAGCACGAGACATGCGATGATAATTCAAAAGAGAATTCACACTCATCAAATTAAAGTAGTAGACATTTCGCTTCTGAGTTCAGAAGCTCTATATAAAACTGTAGGGAGGTGCAAAGGCCGAGCGCGTAGCGCGAGGTAAATTCATAACCGAGCGCCGAGCGCGAAGCAAGATTACCATCGAGCGCGAAGCGCGAGGTCCGAAAGACGCGCGCCGTAGGCGCGCTCAGACTTGCGAGCGAAGCGCGCGATGAGAATGTCCCGTGCAGCGGGCAGATTTTTTTCTCCATATCTCTATTCACATGTACTCCTGCTATCACTCACTCCTCTCCTACCATTATATCTTGTGCCATCAATCCTTCCTTCTGTTCCTTTGAACCATTCTCATATTTTTTCTTCTCTATCGGATCTTCGCATATTTTCATCAGCATTCCTCGCAATGCCCTACCCTTCTCTATATTTTCTCTTTACTTTTTGTAACCCACACTTTTATCCCTTTGGTCAATTTCCCTTCACTCCAGCCCATCTTTTCTGATCTAGCCATGTCTCTTCATCATTAGTACGACTCCCCATTGCCCAACTTATTTTCCTTATTTTCTTTTCTTCTGATCCTTCTTCACTCCTCCCCCGACCTCTCACATTTTACAAGGTCTCCCTCTCTCCGTTCCAATTTCACCATATGCCTTCTGTTTGTAACCTTCTGTACCCAACCAGTGAATTTTTTTCCTTTCCTTTTTCCTCTTGTACTATATTTCTAATTTTTAATTGCACCTGTCTTCCTTCCTATGTCAAATCAACCTCTATTCTCTGCGCACTGTCATATGATAGCCTCTTATTTGACATTACCTCTCGCTTGTATTCTCCATTCTACAATTTAAACAGCACTATTTTATCCTCTTTTACCTCGTCCCTTTCTACACTTCTCACTTCCCTCACTTCTACCTTCGCATTAACCTGTTTAGCTCTGCCTGCACAGCTCTCTTTGAACTCTTCTTCCTATTCTTCTCAACCTCTCTTTATTCCCTTATCTCATATCCCGCCTCCCTTCAAATTACTGGATTGAGCATTGCATTTTTTCCAACCTACTTTCAACTACTCCTATCTTTCATCAGTTTCCTGCTGCTGCTCCGGTTTTCGCTCGAGGTTATGCATCCTTCCTCTAATCCCTCCCTGATTTTTTCTAATTTCTTTATATCTTTCCTGAGTTCTGCTGTTCCTCGTCTTTTTTTTTGCTTCATGCCTTTTTTCATCCATTGCCATTACCTCCCTTATCATTTTGCGAATTTCCCACTCACTCAAATCGACCGCACCGCCTCTAGATCCGGAAACTTTAATTCGTAACCATTGCACCTTGTTACCTTACCCTTAGAGTGCTACGCTCATTTTGCCTTATCCTATCCTTCTTCTCCCGAACAAATATGCTTCAAACCTGAAAAAATATCACCACTTCAACTCTCTCTTCTCTCAAACTACGGAAACATACACTCACCCACCTTTCTCAGTTTCTCACTAACTTCTTCTTTCGACCCACTCCAATTTTTACTACAATTTAACAGAACTTCTGCACCACATATTCACCGCAGCCTCACGATTTTATGCCGGAAACGGGAGGCAAATTCAGTTACTTGATTCCTCGCTCAAAATTTGATGAAAGATTTGGGTCCCTCCTTTGAGATTCATTCTTTCAATTTGGTTGCACATAGATCAATTTTGCTTGGGAATTCTACAATTTGGTTTGAATTTTGTTCCTTTTCCTTCTGATGAATTTTTCTTTGCTTAGAATATACCCATTTTATTCGAAATGTGTCTTCATGTTTTTGAAATTTCTCTCTATCAATAGATATTCCATTCTCAAACTGGAAAGACAGGAATTGAAAAATATTAAAATGCATGAATGATTTTAATATGACATATTGATGTTATTAATTTAACTAATTTCTCAATCATTAGAAGTAAAATTATTTATTATTTTCATTACTATAAATGATTCAAAAGATAATTACTTTAAATTAGTTATATTATTAGCAATTGATAAAAGTTTCCTTGGATAAGAAAAAAACCTTACTATATCTATCAAATGCAGCGGTCGATATATATTTTCAAACCATTATTATTCCATTGTTCTATTTCTACATTGAGTCTACAGTCTAGACGGTTAAATTTGGGAGATAAAAAGCTACACGGAGAGACATTAACATCTGGATACTAAGTCTTAATATATCTGTGATTTAACCATAGGACAAAGATCTATATACTTAGATTTAGGATCCACAGATATTGAGTCCTAATATCCAGTAAACTTATCCTAAATATCTGAGATACTTCATCTGAATATCTTAGATACTCATCCTGACCATCTGAGTCAAAATAACATTGATACATATTTAATCATTTCAGAGGCAAACATGAGAATGCATATATGTTTTTGGGGTAAATAATTTCTAGAAATATTTGTCGAATCTGATGTTTACTTAAAAAAACGCGCAGGAGAAACGTCTCTGACATCTCATGCTGTAATAGGTCAAAATTGGGTCCTATCATTGTTGACCCGATACAAAAAAAGTACCTTACAGTAAATAAAATACGACCAATAGCAATTTTTCAATAGCAATGGATAAAATTGTAGGATTCACCGATCCCGTTACCGGAATAAAATAAAATAGATACGAATTATGGGAATCGCGTTCGGTTTATGAAAATAAGGGTGAATTTTAAAGAAAATGTACTATGAAATATGTCAATATGTTAATATGTCCACATCTGGGAGTTCTGAAATCAACTCGAGCTCACTCTCAAGATAATTGCTTACTCATTCAAACAAGAAGTTACCGATATTTTGAGCATACGTTTTCGAGCATGAGTATGACTATAGGATATGGTCATTGATCTTTCTTCGATATTTCGGCCAAAAGTTTCTAGCGGCTCGCTGTGAAGTCGAAGCAATCTAACTTGCATAATAAAAATGTTATAATTTTCCTAATCTACGAATCTGAGCACACTAAAAACTTTATCAAATATCTTACCAAAAACCTGTTCACGTAAACGAGTAGATACTTTATTATCTTCTGTTTTGGAAATTTTTTTATACTGCCAGAATGTACAAAGCAATGCATGGGAAAATAACAAATACTGTAATGATCATTCAGCTAGTTCTTGCCTTTTCAGCAAGCCGCTAATAACTTTCGGCCGAATTATCGAAGGAAGATTATTGACCATATCTTATAATAAAACCCATGTTCGAAAACGTGTGCTTTAAATATCGGTAACTCCTTGTTTGAATAACTAGGCAATTATCTTGAGAGTTAGCTCGAGACGAAAGATGGATTTGGCATAAAAATATCAAAGGATTCTCGTTACATTTACAGTCAGAATGTTTTCATTAAAGATAAAAAACGATGAATTAGCTCTTTGTTCACATTTTCTATGTTTTTGTGAGGGATTTTACTTCTTTTTTTATTATTATTTTATATTTATTTCACTATTTTATGAATTATTTTTCATGATTTGTCATCTGATCATTCCAGTGCGAATGCTTTATTCCTATTATTCCTAATCATAATTATTCCGATAGTTACTCTTTTTATTTTCTAAATTTATCATTTAATAATTCACTTTGATCAGTTTTCATTGATACTTATTATTGCAAGTGATTACATATATCACCATTACTTTCGAGGGTAATGTTGGTAACTTTGGATATCAATTTGTAGAATACTTCCTGTGGAACATAATTTTGGACACCTAATGCAAAGCCTTTCGCACGGGGACCATCTTCATCACTTTCGAGGGTAATATTGGTCACTTGGGCTATCAATTTGTAGAAAACTTCCTGTAGAATATCATTTTGGACACTTAGTGCAAAGCCTTTCACACGGGGACCAT
>WSXT02190863.1:0-19832 GCA_011762715.2 Neuroterus valhalla
ATAATATTGAGTACCTTATTTTCGGGACGACTAGCCAAATGGTGAAAATAGGCTTGTCGTCCCGAAATTCGGGACGATGAGACGCAGCCTATTCCGATTGTTTAAACTATTTTTTTTCAAACAAAATGCACTCGGTTCTCTTCGGATCGATTTCTTTTGTAACTTTTGTTAGAGTAGGGCTAGTTTCTGTAAAAATACTTGAACAATAAAATTAAAAATATCGCGATCGAATATGATCATTCTTTCGAAAGTTATCAAGTTCACAGATTATTTTCCATTATTTTTTGTGGGATCAAAATTGGAATTTCCGATTTTTTGAGAAAATTGAAGAAGTTGTATTCACGATCTTGTAGGGCTCCCGAAAAGAAACATTTTTTCTCTCTGACCTTCTTTTCAATCTTGCGTTATTTGGCTAAAAATTCACATTTTCCTTTTAGATTTTTGAATTTCGAATATGCAACAACTCTAACAATTTTGTTTTTATAAAAAAAAACCATGAGGATAAATTGCCTCACTTTTTACTTGCTACAAGAAACCGTGCTCACATTTTTTGATTCTTGGAAGAAAAAGTCCAAAAAAAGCTATCAAAATGCTCCCCCTCTTTTATTTTCCATCCAAAACAGCTTTCACATTTTCACGTTCAAACTTCTGAAAAATACCCCTTTTAGAACAATTCATTTCTTTTTCCACAGTCCTTTACATAATTTCTCCAAAGAAAAGTCCTGAGATAGCTTAAGGAATAGTTAAAAAATATTTAGAAGTTTCTCTAATTATTTGATGACAGTTTTGGGCCTTCAAAGGATCCTTTATACAAAAATGATAATATTCCACCCTTTTACGAAAAGTTATTAAATTTTTCTATATTGTTTGAATTTCCAACTTCATGGTTGAGAATTGGAGTGCTTCACTTAAATATTTATCTTCTAGTTGAAGGTCACTTCGGTTGCAAAATGGACTATTTTGTTGTTACTTGTTTGTTACTTCAGTTGACCAGAAAAATTGAAAACTTGACCAGGAAAAACCACTTTTAAATTTTATTTCTTAACTCAAACTAATCTTTTATAATAACATAATTTCAGAGGTCGCTTGTACGAAGTACAATGTAGCTGTGGAAGAAGCATTGTCGCACATCAGCACAACAATCGGAAATGCCAAGGACATCGTAGAGAACGAAGTCAAGAAGACTGAAGAATGTATTAAGTTGTTTTAAATTATTTCAATGCATTTATTGTTGATCTTCGGTACTTTAATAAATAATTAAGTTCACCTTATTCATTTTCCTAATTATAAAATCCGGGCCCAGGTCCGTTTCTCCGATCCAGGCCAGATTAAGCCTGGTGAACGGATCGTCATGTGTAATATTATGAATAAATTTGAACTCTCTATTAAGATGCATTTATTATAATTTTTTGAACAGTCGCGACTCGCAGACACTCTCATCTATGATTTTCTAGGATGAGCAAATGCTGTTTATTTTATGCCAAAAAAAATGTAATCATGCATTAAAAAAATTATGTTGCAACTAAACTAGGATTTTCCGTAAAAAAACGCAGGATCTTGAATTTCTATTCGAATTCATGAAAATCAATTATTGTGTGAAACTTATAATTTTTATTGTCAATTGGAGTGATAAAATAAAATTATTGAAAAAATTTCGAAAATTTTCATTTCGGATTATGCTCTTAATCTTCATTATTCAATAAAAATGTTATTTTTATAGTTTTCCTACTAGTAGTTCGTATTTTTGTATCTTTTCTGAGACACAATCTCTCGCATGATAATATTTCTAAAGTTGCATTTTTTGAAAAGAACTAATCTTTAGGTATAACATTATAGGCTTTTAAGGGTGTCATTACATTCTCATTCTGGATGAGAAGGTAATGGTTTTATGCGAAAATTGACATTCGCGGAAATAATGAAATCTCCATGTTTTGAGACCCCTTGAGTTAGAAAAAAAACGATTTTTACGAAAGTGTCTATCTGTATAGTCTGCATACTCAATAACTTTTGAAAGAATGATCGTATTGGATCGTGCTTCGGCACACTTTTTTGAAACCGAGGAAGAAAGGATGAGTTCGCCAACCAGCTGTTTTGGATAAAAAATCAGAGAGAGGAGCATTTTGAAAATTTTTTTGGACTTTTTTTTCAAGAATCAAAAATTGTAAGTACAAATTCTTGTAGCACTTAAAATTTTAACAATTTATCTTCATCATTTTTTTCGATGAAAACAAAATTAACAGAGTTATGGTATTTTCAAAATTCAACTGTATAAACGAAAATGAGAATTTTCAGCCAAATAACGCAAAATTGAAAAGAAAGTTAGAGAGAAAAAATGTTTCTTTTTGGGAGCCCTACAAGATCGTGAAGCGAACTTTTCGAATTTTCTCAAAAAATTATAAAAACCGAAAATTCCAATTTCGATCGTGCTAAAAATAATGAAAAACAAGGTACGAGGTATAAAAACAATATTATATACATTTGATGCATTAGATTCAGAGGTAATATAGAAAAGTTCGCGTGTAGGACAGATTTTTTTTTGTTTTAATCGTGACAACGCTTCTGAAAAAATGAAAAATTCAATTTTCTAGCCAAACTATGCGAGATGTAAATATCAGTGGCGAGTATTGTAATGAGAATGTGTTCTTTAAGGCAAGTAGAGCCTTAAGTAAACCTATTATACAAAAAAATTTGATCAAAAATGTAAAAAAACATTCAATAATCTTCATAGAAGTAGAGGTTTTCAGTAGTTTTGCAATATTTGCAACTCGATGTATGCATTGCACTGTTAACTGAATCAAGTACGTATGAAGCCGAGCGCGAAGCGCGAGGTGGAAAGCAAACCAAGCGCGTAGCGGTAGGTATACACATTATCGAGCGCGGAGCGCCAGACCCGAATGACGTGCGCCGTAGGCGCGCCCTATCGTGCGAGCGAAAATTTTTTTCATTGCGTACAGCCTGAATTTTTTTAATTGGAAAATATTATACATATTTAGGTCTTGTAATTCATTTATAGGGTAAAATTTTCTTGGGATCTTTGTCTGAAATTAATTAGATTTATAAAAAAATAAGCAAATAATATACAAATATTCAAGAGAAATTGTATATTTTATGAGCTCTCAACTAGAATTTCTTAAATATGCTGATAAATAAGCTGATCATTTTATGTTTATAATTATTGTCATGAATGACAATAATGAATCTCGTATCTATCTGGATGAATCAGATCGTATCAGATGAATATATCTCAAAACCTTCAAAAAATTATGAAATTAATGTCCATAACAGGATCATTGATCTGACAATCGAGTGAATAAACAATAGATCCGAAAAATATGATTACATTCAGAAAGATTTACCGTGTTTGTCTTCAGTTAGTTAATTTTCCTAAAGTTCAAAGCTCAATACGCTCCGACCTGCTATCCCATGGATGAACCTTAAGTCGGGGCCAAAAGCACGCGTCCCTCACTTTGATCATCTCTGCAGCTCTAACTAAAAATCGCATAATATTCTAAAAAGGTAATTGTGAAAGCTCAAATTCTTCCCAATTGAACTATATTTGAATTGGTATTCTAAAAAAATCCTTATTAACAATATCTGTACGGTAAAACATGTTGAAAAACAAGGTTTTGAGGATACTTTTTTTGAGCCTTGACTTTGGCGGCTGCCTCGAGCTAGCTGGACGTCATCAAAAATGTGAAAAAATATACAGACTCTCCATAAGGTGTCCTAAAAGCAATGCGATTTTCCGGATTGCGGAATTTGGAATAAATTACTATTTATAGGCTAGTTTTTACTAATATACACTCATGGGAATGAAAATGATATGAAAAATCTGAATTTTTGTTAATTGTTTAGTTTTTTAAATTATTCGGCTGTCTTGGAAAATTTTGGAAACTCTTCACATTAATGAAGAAGGGAAAGAAGAAAGTCTCTTCTATTTAAAATAAAACTTGTTTTGGAACTAATAAAAATAACAATAGGATAACAATAAATAACAAAATGCCTCAGAATCCAAACCGTCAAAGATGAGATTTCAACCGAAAAACGGGCATTTTCAATAAAGAAAGATTATTCATTCAAAAAGAAGCAAAATTCCAAAAGGAAGTCTTTTATTTTTAAATAAATATTAATTTCATTAGAATAGTTCAGTTCTCTACCAAAATAATTTAACTTTCTACAAAAAAAAGATAAAGATGAAGAAAGGGGGTTTGAATTGCGACCAATTACTCTTTTGTGAACAATCGCTCTTATTTATGATTGGTAACAATACTGTGAACCCCCTCTTAAAATGGTAGAGGGGGTTGGAGGTGTCACCAATTACTCTTCGTGAACATTGTGAACCTCCCTTTCTAATTCAACTGAGGAGAGGGGTTTAAGTTGTAACCCATAACTCTTTTGTGATCAATCACACTTCTGTGATCGGTCAGTATATATACTGTGGCCTCGCCCCTCCCCCTCCTCACTAGTAGGAGAAGATGTGACCAATTATCAATTTATGGCCACTCTTTCTCACCTAGACGGTTAGTATACTTGTGATCCCTCTTCTCAAAACTGAGAAAGGGGGTTCGAATTTTGACCATTTACTCTTTTGTGAACAATCGCTCTTATTTATGATTGGTAACAATACTGTGAACCCCCTCTTCAAATGGTAGAGGGGGTTGGAGGTGTCACCAATCACTCTTCGTGAACATTGTGAACCTCCCTTTCTAATTCAACTGAGGAGAGGGGTTTAAGTTGTAACCCATAACTCTTTTGTGATCAATCACACTTCTGTGATCGGTCAGTATATATACTGTGGCCTCGCCCCTCCCCCTCCTCACTAGTAGGAGAAGATGTGACCAATTATCAATTTATGGCCACTCTTTCTCACCTAGACGGTTAGTATACTTGTGATCCCTCTTCTCCAAACTGAGAAACTGAGAAAATTCAAAAACTGAGAATGGTAACTATACTGTGAACCCCCTCTTCAAATGGTAGAGGGGGTTGGAGGTGTCACCAATCACTTTTTGTGAACATTGAATCTACTTTGTTCGTTCACTATACTGAAAACATCCCTTCTCCCTCACCTAGTATATGAAGTTCGAGGTGTGACTATTCAATCTCTTGTGACAATCCCTCTTCTGTGTTTGACCACTGTACCAGAACCTCCCTTTCTAATTCAACTGAGGAAAGGGGTTTAAGTTGTAACCCGTAACTCTTCTGTGATCAATCACTCTTCTGTGATCGGTCAGTATATATACGGTGACCCTGCTCCACCCCCTCCTCTCTAGTAGGGGAAGATGTGACCAATCATTCATTTATGGCCATTCATTCTTGCGTGGACGGTTAGTATGCTTGTGACCCATCTTTTTCGGTCTCTATCCTGTGCTCACCTTCTCCTTTCTTACTAGTAGAAGGGTTCAAGATGTGACCAGTCACTCTTCTGTAATCAGTCCCATTACTGGTAGCGCCCCCTCCCTTATCCATTACCCCCGCCATATGGAAAAGAAGGTGACTAAAATTATGTCACTCTATTGTGACATAATTGTGTGACTTCATAATTTTCATACAAATAGTAGGATGGATGGGAGGTTCGATTCTACTACTCATCTCTTCGCTTCCTAATTCATCATTCCTATCGTTGATGTATCGAAGAAAAAGAAAACGAAATGAGATGAAAGAATAAGCATGAGAACGCATGACGGCAGCGTAATTTGAAAAAAATTGAAGCCGTTAGTGATTCGGTTAGAATTTGGTCCTAAATATAAAAAAATTCAAATTGTTGATAGTCAATATTTTACCATTTACACACATTTATGAAAAAGCCAATCAAAACTAGTTTGATAGCATAGAAAGAATCGAGGTAAAAATATGTAAGCTAATTTTTCAAATCAATGGTCCCTTTCAACAAGCAAAATCCAGTCCAATAGAAACGCCTCTTGGCATAAAAATTATTGGCTTTGAAATACGCTATAATAGGTCAAAGGAACATTCAAATTTTAATGGAAAAGTGATAGTTAATAGCATATCCACGGCCAATATAGAAATATAATTCGCGTTCCGTAAGGTCGATCGTCAATCTCGTCATCGGCAAACACAAGCAACAACATCGACTCATAAGGCCGGGCTTTCCGTATACAATTACAGGAGAAATATATTCGAACGCAGAGAATACATAAACATTTCCAGCATAACGGCAACATAAGTATGCTTGACTGACATTGATTGTGCATAATTTTCTTCCCTCGCGTTGTTGCCCGACTCGCATGAGGACCACTTTTAACGAAACGCGAATGTTGCATCTTAGTTTTTTCGTTCCGCATACGAATGAGGGGCCGTCGATCTATAGGACATTCACCGTCGAACCAATATACCTTTTGCACTCGCCATTAGGAAAATGTTATGCAAAAACTCGATTTTTGCATCCAAATTAACAAGCGAATATTCATTCACGAATGCATTCTGTTACTAAGCCTCACTGAAATTATACTATCGACAAATTTAAATGAATTCACTAAACGGTTAATGTCTATTTACGAGAACGATATTTTGTTGAATAAGAAGTTTCTCACGGGAATTTAATTAGAGTGACACAATATATCAAAAGCAAGCGTATGGAGAACACATAACATCATTTTATACACATAATTATATAAAGCAGTAAATTGGTATTTCTTACCACGGAGAATATAACAATATTTTATAACAATTTCTTATAATAAAATATGGAAATTCGTGTGCGCTAAGTCATTATAAAGTATAATATGTGGAAAATTACCACACTTTGTAACAAAGTTTAATATACGCAGTACGGCAATTAGGTATTTTAGAATACTAGTATATCTTGTGATAATTATGCAGTGCGTTGAGTATTTGTAGAATAATTTATAGTTAAGTGGTTTATTACATAGGAAAGTAGAAAAAAATTCAAAGCAGTATAAGATTTTTGAAAAAAAAAAAATTTCCTATCACTTATCGGGTGACAATCTTAACCAACTACAGAGTCTCTCTCAATTGAATTGATAAAGAGAATATTTATTATCTTCTAAGTTGATTATTTTTTCAGCAACTCCTACATATTAAAATTCTTCAAAATATTGTTTGTGTTCCATGAAATGAAATTTATTCCATTAGCTACTCTTGAACGTAAACAATTATACGACATGTCAAATAAATATTTCACTTAAAACAAGACGACACTGATCACAGATAAACGCAATAAGACAAGAAGGTTAATAAATATAAATTTGAGACTGAGGCAACCTATAGTTAAAAGATAAAATGAAAAAAAAATTAAAGGGGGATGAGACAGGGGGGGAGGGTCAGGAATCGCAAAGCGACGAAGAAGTCGCGACAATGAATCTCCGATCTCTGCCTGAAGGTTGGTAATCCAGCGTCGCACTTTGAACACAAATCTGATTGGCTCATGAATATTAAGTTCGGACCGCAATTATTATCTACGTTATAAATCGGGTGACTTGCTTCCCTTGCTTCCACGATACTCTCGACCCTGCGTTATTATCTCACACACTCATATGCGAAATGTGTGCAAATTTAAACCTTTATATGCACGTATACGGCTACATCCAAGTGTTAATTACTAACCTGGCGTCTACTAATTATAATTAACTCCTTTCGCCCAGGAGAAGGGTTCAATGCCTGATCTGAAAAAGGAATCGATCAATGATGAAAGCAAGCGATGAGAGATGGAGTTTCGACTTCCTTTTCCCTTTGATCTGTCACGAGCATACAATTGATTTATGGAATCAAATATAAAAAACTTGTCACAGCATGTTCCTTTCAAGAAATATTTCTTTCTTTCCCTTTTCAATATTACACATTTAGTTTTAATAAAAATTTTTTATTTCCAGTTTATATGTTCAAAAAATGAGGTACTGATTCATTTACTTAAAATTGAAAAATTTTTTCACAATCCGCAAATCTTGATGAAATTCCTTAAACTGGATTAGTCAACTCGTATACTATTTGACGCAATAATTATTATGTTTATTACTCTTTATTATTGCCGAAAAATATAAATTTTTCTTTTCTGATACATTTTTAGAGGAAAAAAAGTGTCTGGGTATTATAACAAGGGGTTTCTATAAAAGGCAGGACAGATTTTTTTAGAGGTGCTTCAAGCCACGTGAGTTTTATTAAAAAAAACTAAAGTTACATTAATAATATGATTAATAATATTCTAAGCATAAAGGCCATTTTATAAATTACTCACGTGACCCAAAGTAAAGACTTTTTTGCAACAACTTACGTCCTCACCGCATGAGACACCAATTTAAAATTTAACGATTTTTTTTTCAATTCTGAACCAAATATTGTATACAAACGTAGTTTATTGTTTTCTTGGGCTTTTCTCAACATTTCAACTTGAAATCTCTTTCAGTGCGGACGTGTGTTGTTGCAAAAAAATAGATAATTTGGGTCACGTGACCCATGTATAACATGACCTTGAAAATTACTATAAAAATTTCAATCAAGCCCTTAAAGCTATTGATTTTCGAACCTTAGGTTCATTAGAAATTTTCTTCAGACGTTAAACAATAAATTGAAATACTTCATTCAATGACCAGAAATATAAATTCTAAAATGCATCGTTTATTGATAATTTTCGAAGAATTACAGAGGGACACAGAAGGAAAACGAGGTGGACCTTTCCTGAACTTGCAAAAAATAATTTTTTGATCCTAGATTCTGAATGAACGGGGAATTCCACGTCCAGACCACGTTTTGAACCATCTATCTGGTATATCGGCGATCCAAAAAACATAGAACAAGGAATCTCAGAAAAGATTCACCTCATCTTCCTTTTATGACCCTGTGATTATTATTTACTCAGAAAAAAACTCCTTGAATTTTCCCTAATGCGGAATTGAATATCAGTGGCAGTATTTCGTCGAAAATTTCAAACAAATAGCTAAAGAATCTCTGTTATCAGCACACAAAACTAGTTAAATTAGTTGAACTAGTTAAAACTATTCTGGTTATTATTTCTGGTAACAGGAGTAGCGCTCTCTAGTGTCAGTTCCTAAAAATTTATTTTCATCTTATGTCATGTTGCTGGATATATATTTTTCAGATCTCTTCAGAAGATGTTGGCATTAGTTGCAAAAAAAAATAAACAAAGTGAATGTTCATAATTTTGGCATTGACTCAGTAACTTTATCTTTATTCATTATTCAAATATACACATTCTAAAGAAAGATGTTCGAGAAATGCGGGATATTATTAATAAACTCTGTAAACGGAAATATTCGTTGAATCGTTTTCTTCAGGAATGTCAATGCGATCTTACACAGGGTTAAAAAGAGTCCATAAAGCTGAAAAAGTATCAAAATTTGATAGCCGAGAATCGATGATTACCAGAATATCTCGTTGTGCCTACCAGAACATCTGTTCAAGTTTACTAGAATATCTGGGTATGTTCGTTTGTCTGTTTACAATAATGATTGACTAGCGATTTCTGATAGTTCAAACCAGAACTTATGGTACAGGCATATTCCACATTCTTCTCTGGTTGCGAAACAAAAATTCTGGTTAAGTCAACCAGATTAAATGAAGAAGAATCAGATAAAAAATTAATTCATTGATTACAAAAAACTAAATGTGGAATAAGTCTCTAAAGCATTTTGCCAAACTGCATCAGGCGCGGATCCGAGGAGGGGGGGGGGCCTTCACCGAGATTTCCGACCCTATACATTTCAGGTTAGCGCGGTTAAGATGTGCAGAAGGTGTACTTTTCTCACTTATTTTGACTCCCCCCCCTCCCCCCCTTCCCCCAAATATTCTCCTGGATCCGCCCCTAATTCAAAAACTTAATCATAATTGTTTGCATCCGTTCTAAATAATTAGAAAAAATTCATGCGATTGCGGGAGAAGTCCGAAATATAATTGAAAGGAATTTGGAATCATTGGAAGAAATTCAAGATAATTCAAAAGAATTTAGAATGATTCAGCGTGGTTCAATAGGAATTAAAATTATTTCGAAGAATTCAAGATATTTCTACTGATTTCAGAATGATTTGATATATTGGAAGAATTCGAACAAAATGAAAATTATTGGAAACAATTCGGACAAATTAAATATTATTTGAATGGATTCGAATAATCTTCACGTCCTCATGTTAGATTAGAAGTAATTCTAAATAAAAACAATTAAAATCCATCGGATTCGGTGGAATTCAACGGGAGTGCGGAGACTGCAAAATAATTCGAGCAATTCAGAAGGAATCCTAAAAATTTTTATAGAGTCAAAGGAATTCGAAATAATTCAATAGAATTTTCCAAAGTTATGCAAAGAGATTAAAAATGATTTATGGGAATGAAGAGGAAGTCAGAGACATAATTTGAAGTAATTGAAAATGATTTGAAGGAATTTAAAAAAATGAAAGAAATTCGAGATAATTCAAAAGATACGGGAAAACAAAAATGAACAAAAATTGTGCAAACAATAAAGATCTACAAATTTGGTAAAATCTGCTTTTTGTCAGGACAAGTAGTTCTTGCTTCATTTATAAAAAATCATATTAAAAATGAAGAAATGGAATCTTTGGGAATCAACACAAGCTCTGGAAAAAAATGCACACAAGTTCTTTACCAGAAAAAAATCTTTAAATGTGTTATCAGTTTTCCCATTGGACGCGAAGTCAAATCGTAAAAAAATAGAATAAAACATTAAAAAATTTAATTTCCAGAAAAAGTACACAACATATGGAAAAAATGGAGATGCAAAACTTCTTTAATGTTCTTGAAAAATTTTGATCGAGAGCGCAGCACGAGACACGCGATGAGTTTATCACCGAGCGCGAAGCGCGAGATCCGACAGTCGCGCGCCTTAGGCACGCTCAAACTTACGAGCGACGCACGCGATAAGAATGTCCCCACGCAGCGTGCAGATTTTATATTATGAAGATAAATCATCGCAGGATACGAGTAAATTTATTTTCATTTCATAAATTACCATAAATTTTATGAATTATCACAAATTGTACAAAATTATCAAAAATCTCAAAAAAAATCACAAATATAATAAATTTCCATGAATGTCATAAGTTTTCAGGAATTCCCAGAAACTTAATACATTCTCTCAAATTTTATGAATAACAATGAATATCATCAATGAACACAAATCAAATAAATTTCACGGATTTTTTTCAAATTCATAGATCAATAACAATTTTGTTTCAATTGCCATTGATTTACCTAATCCAGATGAATTCCATTTATGTTAACATATCGGTTACTGTTATTTTCCTGAAAAATCCTACATAATCCTGATACTCTGATGTTACTCGATTACTTGACTATAGTTGTTATCCTCTGCTCCTAGGAAATGTATAAGGAAACACAGCTGATGATAAAGTTACTTCTTAAATACTTAAACACGTATTTTCTTCTTTGATTTATTAGTAAATTCCGAAAATTGGTTAAGTTGTCGCGAGTTGAAGTGAAGAAGGAGATCAATTTTTGATTTTAAGAAAAACTAGTTTCATATCAATTTCGGGAACAGTTAAAAATACAAAATATATTTTCCGGTAAGAAAAAGATGCACAATGAAATTTCGTATGGAAGTGTACTTTAGAATTGAAAATTCGGGACCTCATTTTCGAATGGCTAGGGATTATCCTGTACTCTTAAAAATAATTTTACGTGCCCCCCTGTGATGATCCGGCAGCTCAATTGACGTGCCAGCTTTGACGCGAAAAAGATAAAGGATCACAAGCACAGGTGTGAAAGAGACATTTCGAAGGAACAGCTTTCCTTGTCTCGCCGTAGCGAGCGAGCACAGGTGCGGAAGGGACGGATTGGACTCGCCATGCGGGAACATTCTGAAAACTCTTAATATCAGTCCGACATAGTTAATTAAGCATCATCCGACTGATTAAGACGAGTTATGAATGCACGGATATATAATTTGAACCCTCGCAATAAGCTCGTTAAATTTTTGGTCGTGGCAGAGGCTGCGTTTAATTTACATGAGCAAATGAAAAACGCGTTTCGGTAATTCTGAACATTTTTGTGTTAATCTTAGCGTGGTCGTTGGAGCTCGTTTCTCTTACCTTCGGCCAACTACCGCTGACCAGGATAATAATCGTAAATCACTTTAACATCAACTGAGATTCGATTCATAAACATTTCAAGTGAGTGATCGCATTTGAAGAATTCTATGTAAAGCGATTCCACACGATTTCATTTGGTACCACGTTGGTGGCCTTTTTTCAACTAAACGAGAAAAATCTTCAACAGTAAGTGACGTAGATCATATAAGGAAGTCAAAATAGCAATCAATGTCCTGATGCGCATGATTTCTTAGATTTAGGACGATACTCAAATGTAGCAGTTTACGTAACACGCGTGAACACAACTTTTTACCACAGAAACTAAGTTCCTTCCATTCTCTTCTGTTTACCAATTTAATTCGTGTTGATTATCTTCAAAATGCTGCGTTTATTTAGTCAATGTTTATTTAGTCAATTACTGAATTTTTGCTGTTTGAGAAAATGATAATGAAAGATTTTATATATCTCCTAAACTATTGTAAACTGCAACCTCAATCTCATCGCGGTTCCGGGCTTGAGTATCGACGGCCTCGGGACGTGATTGATTGAGCTGAAACGTAAACAGTAAAGGCCGAATACACGCAAATAACTGACGCCAACTGAAGCGCGGTTGCGACAATCTATGCTAGGATACTACTGCCCACTTTCAATGCACGGCAGAGGCAGAGAATGGAGCTAGGAGAGCACCCCTCTCCAAACCCTCCGCACCGTCTCATCCACGAGCTCATTTCGGAGAAGTGCGAGTTCGGGTGTGATTCGATTGAGGTAGCAGTATAGGTGTAGCGTTGGATATATTTTTGGTTTGTCGGGATGCATAACATCTTTCACCTATTTTTTAACATTTTATACGGATCTGGTATTACTTCCAAAAAATATAAACTTAATAAACGTGTTCCATCCCCTTTAATGAAAGAAAGGATTTCCCCAAAAACGACTCAAACGTACTTCTAAAATTTGGTCGCCTAATCTAATGGTAAGGTAATCAAATAAGAACCCTAGGAGGAGCAAGACTTTGGCTTCCATCGAAGCCTATATTGTTCTTGCTTTAAAATCTGAAACGCATATTAAACTAGACAAATAAAATGTTCAGCTTCTGAAAGATGATGTTATTGGAGTCATAGTGCATTCCAACAATATAATATCAAAGCGGAGGCGGTGGTACATAGTTGCTGATTATAGCGAAGAATCCCGAGAGAGCGTATCGTCGTAAAAGTCAAATTTAGCAGACAAGAACACACGGCAATTAAAATGCGTCCTGATTACTATACTCTGCTGTCTCGTAAAAAAATTCCTTCCTCCCTGGCTTAGAGAGGTCGGCATATAGGTACGTACATATGCATGCATGCATTCTGAATATACGCGGATGGCTCGCAACAATGTACGATAATGAAGAATTATCGCCGCATAAGACTCGGCAATAGGTGTAAGGGGCTACTCGTTAGCGGATCGAGATCATAAAAATCACCGTTGCTGGAGTATATGCTTATAGGTATGCTCGGAAATATGCCCGCGAGTAGACTGCAGTGGTCCATTTGCCGATGCAGCTCCGCCCGAAGCTGCTCAAATCACATTTTTTCTTATTCATTTTTCCTTTCTTTACTGCTTTTAAACGATTCGGTAGGGCGCTTATTATGACCGTCTCCAAATTCATATCAGCTTCTTTACCACATCATCAGACACAAATCCCTAACTTACGCGCAGAAAAAGTACGATTTCTGCATTTTTTAACCACAATGTCTGATTCGAAGTATTCGGCTCAGGTGGAATTGTTATTATAAAAGGTAAGCAGCATTTTTTCCTCGAAATTCCAGAGAGGATAAGCGTGTTCGTTGAAAAAGGTAAAAAGGTATCAAAAGTCACATTCCATGGGAGAAAAATAATTTGAAGACAAAAAACATATTTTGCATTCGCAGAGTGGCGATTTGGCGGACGATTTCAAATTCCCGGTTCTTCTTGGTCAACTTTTCCAATTTTCCCAGTCAGCAAGAAGTAACATATTTATCGCAAAAGTCGAAAATTTATTTACATTCATGACATTCATTCTAAAAATTTTTTAACGCAACAGATCAAACATTTCAAAATGAATCAATTTTGGGAAGAATACTCTAATTTTCAACAAAAAATGCGATTTTTTTACAAAAATTGGAACAATAAAAAAAATCAATTTACAATAACAAAGAAAAATAATAGATTTCCAACAAAATAATTCATTTTTTTACCAATGTGATGAATTTTCAAATAACTTTATGAATCTTCAACCAGAACAGTTGAATTTTAAAAAAGAAGATTAATTTCTAAATAGAAAGAATCATTTTCAAAGAAAAAATGAAATATTTGAACAAAATAGTCGAATTTTAAAAACCAAAAAAAATATTATTTTCAACAAAGAATGGAGTAGTAATATTTTTAGTTTCGAACCGGATTTTAAACCAAGCATAAGTATTTTATGCTAAAAAAAAAGAATCTTTAACTGGAGGAATTGAGTTTTCAAACAGATAAATTAACTTGTTTTTAAATGATAAATTGTCAGCGAAAATTTGATTATTCAAATTTTAAATTGAAAAAATGGATGCTCAACTAAACAAATAGATTTTCAACTGAAACTATGGAATTTGTAATTGGAATGAGTTTAACTGAAGTGATCGAATTTTAAACGAGAAAGACGAATTTATAACTGAAATAATGGACATTTAACTAGAATAGTTCAATTTTTGAAAAAAAAACATCAATTTCTAATCAAAAAATACAATTTTTCAAAAAATGGTTGAAACTTTTTCTTTCTACCATTAAGCCGTAATCCCTTATGGGGTAAGCGTGACTCGTGAAGAGTCATATACTCATATTTGGTTCAGTTTAATACACGGGAGAACACCAATTTCCAGCCAACATGCCAACAGCACGCGATATTCTTAGACAGTCACCCATCCAAGTACTAGTCAAGCCTAACACTGCTTAACTTCAGTGATCGGACGGTTACTGGTTTTTTGAGCGTGGCATGGCCGTTGGCGAAAATTTGAATCTTTCATGATTTATAATTAGATTCCGAACTAATTTAAACGAGTTCTCAACTTGACTGTATAACTTGAACCGTTAATCGTAAGAACAATTTTCAACAAGAATATGAACTTCCGAAGAAGAAGATAATTCGCTACAAAAAATCGATTTTTCAACAAAATATGTGAAGTTTAAACGAAATAATTGAATTTGTAATTCTAAAAGACAAATTTTCACCGAAATGACGAGTTTCTAACTAAAAAAGATCAGTTTCCTTTTAAAAATGGAACAGTTAAATTTACAGTTGAAGTAAATAATTTCCAAACAAACTGATGAATTTTCAGGTATAATGATGAATCTTCAAATGAATAGATGTATTTTTAGAAAGGAGATGAATTTGGGACCATAAAGATTAATTTTCTGCGAAAGAGGCAAATTTTCCACGAAGTACCTTATTATTAAAATGACCTCTGGAAGTTATTTGGAGGTCATCTGAAAGTCAAATTCTCTTTTAAATTATCAACAGCTGGTATATCGGCTAGGACTGGGTCCACACAACATTTATTGTATTTTTGGGGGGGGGGGCTGATCATGATTCTGGTGTCCATGGGACCCCATCACGTCTGGGTAAAGGTCAAACGAAGGTCGAACCCGTCAATTCGAGGAAAATGATTTTGTTTACACCAGATTTTGAAAGAAAGAAAAATTTCATAACCAAACACGCTTTGACCTTCACAGAAAAAAAAGTCTTGATTTCAGCTCAAAAGTGGGCTTGTTTCAAGGTATAATTGAAGTTAGCCACGAGGAAGGAGGACAGACTTATGCACTATACAGGTAGACAAGGTTCGCCGAAAACAAGCTGTAACAAAAACAAGACTTTTTTTTTTAGTGTGTTATTATTGAAATGACCTCTGGAAGTCATTTGGAGGTTACCTGAAAGTCAAATTCTCCTTCAAATCATCCAGCTGGTATATCGGCTAGGACTGGGTCCAAACAACATTTATTGTATTTCTGAGGGGCTGATCATGATCCTGGTGTCCATAGGACCCCGTCACGTCTGGGTAAGTACAAACAAAAGTGAAACCCCTCAATTCGAGGAAAATAATTTTGTTGACACCAGATTCTGGAAGAGAGAAAAACTTCACCACCAGACATGTTTCGACCTTATTATTGAAATGACCTCTGGAAGTCATTTGGAGGTCACCTGAAAGTAAAATTCTCCTTTAAATAATCCAGCTGGTATGTCGGCTAGGACTGGGTCTCCGAACTACATTTATTGTGTTTTTGGGTCGCTGATCATGATTCTGGTTTCCATGGGACCCCATCGCGTCTGGGTAAAGGTCAAACGAAAGTCTACCCCTCAATTGCAGGAAAATAATTTTGTTGCTACCAGATTCTGAAAGAAAGAAAAATTTCCCAACCAAACATGCTTCAAACTTATTATTGAAATGACCTCTGGAAGTCATTTAGAGGTCACCTAAAAGTCAAATGCTCCTTCGAATCATCCAGCTGGTATATCGGCTAGGACTGGGTCCCCAAACTACATTTATTGTGTTGTTGGAGAGATAATCATGATCCTGGTGTCCATGGGACCCCATCACGTCTGGGTAAAGGTCAAACGAAAGTGAAACCCCTCAATTGGAGGAAAATAATTTTGTTGCTACCAGATTCTGAAAGAGAGAAAAACTTCACCACCAGACATGCTTCGACCTTATTATTGAAATGACCTCTGGAAGTCATTTGAAGGTCATCTGAAAGTCAAGTTCTCTTTTAAACTATCCACAGCTGGTATTGGCTAGGACTAGGTCTCCAAACTACATTTATTGTGTTTTTAGGGGGCTTATCATGATTCTGGTGTCCATGAGACCCCATCACGTCTGCGTAAACGTCAAACGGAGGTCGAACCCGTCCATTTGAGGAAAAAATTTTTTGGACAGCAGATTTTGAAGGAAAGAAAAATTTCCCAACCAAACATACTTCAAACTTATTATTGAAATGACCTCTGGAAGTCATTTAGAGGTCACCTAAAAGTCAAATGCTCCTTCGAATCATCCAGCTGGTATATCGGCTAGGACTGGGTCCCCAAAATTCATTGATTGTGTTGTTGGGTCGCAGATAATGATCCTGGTGTCCATGGGACCCCATCACGTCTGGGTAAAGGTCAAACGAAGATGAAACCCCTCAATTCGAGGAAAAAAATTTTGTTGACACCAGCTTCTGAAAGAGAGAAAAACTTGACTACCAAACATGCTTCGATTTTATTATTAAAATGACCTCTGGAAGTCATTTTGAGGTCACCTGAAAATCAAATTCTCCTTTAAATCATCCAGCTGGTATGTCGGCTTGGACTGGGTCTCCGAACTGCATTTATTGTGTTTTCGGGTCGCTGATCATGATTCTGGTGTCCATGGGACCCCATCACGTCTGGGTAAAGGTCAAACGAAATTCATACCCCTTCATTTGGAGGAAAATAATTTTGTTGCCACTAGATTCTGAAAGAAAGAAAAACTTCTTCATCATAAATGCTTCGACCTTATCATTGAAATGATCTCTGGAAGTCATTTGGAGGTCATCTGAAAATCAAATACCTTTTGAATCATCCAGCTGGTATTTCGGCTAGGGCTGGGTCTCTAAACTACGTTTTTTGTGTTTTTGGGTCGCTGATTTTGATCCTGGTATCCATGTGACCCCATTACATCTATGTGAAGGCCAAAAGAAGGTCAAACACCTGATCTCGCGGAAAATAATTTTTCTGAAACCCGATTCTGAAAGGTTGGAAAATTTTACGTTCAGACATGCTTTGACTTTATCATCGAAATGACCTCTGGATGTCATTTGGAGGTCATCTGAAAATCAAATACCTTTTGAATCATCCAGCTGGTATTCCGGCTATAAGACTCCGTCCCGGTCGAGGATAAATGAAGGCTGAAAGATTGAGCATGAGCTGATTTGCAAACTTACTTGCCTTTTTACTTAATATTTTAACCCTGACCAATATCCGATACTGGGTTTCCGAGTCCCTGCACCATACGTCTTCATTTTCTTGTGCCAGCTATGATGGCTCGAATGCTTTCATCCAGGGACTTTGTCGCTGACAGAAAAGTTATCATTTGCGATATGGAGAAAAGTTATCATTTGCGATATGGGGGGTTGCACCTTCATTTGACCTTGCCACAGAAGTAATGGGGTCACATAGACGCCAGGATCGTGATCAGTGACCCACAAAACACAATGATACGTAGTTTGGAGACCCAGTCCTAGCCGTTATACCAGCTGGATGATTCGAAAGAGAATTTTACTTGAGACGACCTTTGAATGACTTCCAGAGGTCATTTCGATAAAAAGTTCAGAGTGTGCCTGGACGTAAAATTTTCCGTTCTTTTAGAATCTGGAGTTTAAAAAATTTATTTTCTGCAAAATGAGGGGTTTGACCTCCATTCCACCTTGACCCAGACGTGATGGGGTCACATGGGCACCAGGATCGTGATCAGCGACCCAAAAAACACAATAGTACGTAATTTCGAGTTCCAGTACTAGCTGATATACCAGCTATATGATTCGAAAGAGATTCGACTTAAGGTGACCTCCAACTGACTTCCAGAGGTCATTTTTATAAGAAGGTCAAAATGTGTCCGGACGTAAAATTTTCCGTTCTTTCAGAATCTGGCGTCATAAAAATTATTTTCTTCGGATTGAGGGGTTTGATCTCATTTGACCTCGATCCAGACGTGATGGGGCACATGGATACCAGGATTGTGATCAGCGACCCAAAAACACAATAGTACGTAGTTTTGAGTTCCAATACTAGCTGATATGGGACATTCTTTTACAAATCGTACAAATTTGGACGGAAGTTGACCGACCCATTTTTTATTGAGATGATACTTTTTTTACAGGTTCCTTATCGAAAAAGGGAAGATACGTTTTCAAGGTTTTTACTTTTTTTGCAATTTTTTGAGAAAAAGGAGGGGTTGAAAAATTGAGAATTTGATAGGAGACTATTTTCAAAAAATGCATAACTCCTGTTCTATTTGAGCTAGACATTACTTTTTTCATTTGAAAGGTGAAAAACGAACTTTATTTAAAAAAATCATTCCAAACATATTATCAACAAATTGAAATCGTTATAAACAATTTAAATTTTAACATTCTTTTTCAACTAGTTTGACCGCCGTGAATTGAGTTCCTAGTCTTTTTATCGTATTCTACGTCAAATTTCCAATCGAAAACGATGTATTTCAAAATGGCCGATTTTCTTCTTTGATATCGCTTCTCTCTTAGATATAAATGATTATTATATATTTCCAAATAAATAATCTTATTCCTTAGACAAGATAACTTCATCAAAAATTCAAGAAATAAATAAATAATGAGAAGGAAAAGAAAAACATCATTATTGAAAATGTAGATTACTCTATCAGGATTATTAGGATTAATAAATAGATTTCTTAATCAAGAGAGTCGAGTTTGTTAGAATACAGTTGGAATATCAAATTGGAAGTCCATGCATAAAGATGAATTCATAAAATAATACATTTTTGGAAGGAAAGAGACGAATTTTCTAGAAGGTAGTTGAGTTCTCAACCTAGAAAGGTAAATCCTAAACAAAAAAGGTTAATTTTCAATCTTGAAATCTAAATTTTCTATCAAAAGAGATGAACGTTTCCGATCCAGAAGGACAACCTCAATTCAAAATCATTAAATATTTACAATAGTACATTGTGCTACGAGTGGAGAAAATGGTCGATTGTGAATGAGCATTCGTTTGACGCGCGAGCGTAGCGA
>WSXT02190874.1:2914-19828 GCA_011762715.2 Neuroterus valhalla
GGGGGGGGGGAGGTAGTGGTGTGGTAGTACGGTGGGGGGGGGGGGGCAAAAAGTGTGGAAAGAACGGGCCCGGGGGGGGGCGGGGTGTCCAAAATCACGCCAAAACTCCGAACGTCTTTTATGGATGACCCCTAATTAAGAGAGTTAGAACAGGGATATAATTTATGGGATTAGTAATACCACTACAAGATTTTTAGAATAAACTACTTTCCTCCAGAACAAACACTACATTCTACTCAGGCGTCTATATTTTAATGGTAGAGTTTTTATTTTCCCTGATACGCTTTTTTTCAAAAGAACAATTGAGAAAATACTTACGAATTCTGTTATCTTTTCTGTTTCAGGTGAGTGTCAAGAGTTGATTATTAAATGAACTAATAATTAAGCATCAACGGCTTCAGTAGGCTCAGCGGGTAAGGTATTTTTTTGTACCATTCAGCCATAATCCCTGACAGGGCAACTGGTTGAGTTGAATACACGTTACACAGGAGAACACAGTCTCCTGCCAACATGCCAACAGCATGTAGTACTCCCAGACGGTCACTCATTCAAGTACTGACTTGCGCGCCCAACGCTGCTTAAATTCAGTGATTGGACGTGAACTGGTTTTTCGAACGTTGGCATTCTTTGTGAATGAAATGACTTGTTGATTTTCTAATTCAAATTTTTTTTTCTATTTTATGATTTTGTTAAAATTCCTTCCTCCTGGGTTCAAAATTCAAAAACTTTGGTTGAAAATTGTAAAACCTGGTAACATCGAGCACATTTGACTGTTTTGTAGAAAATCGTTCTTTTTTCATGAAAGTTCCCTTCTTCCGCCAGGAATTTTATGTTTTTTTTTTTTTTTATGTGAAAATTCAACTTTCTTACCAAAAATTCATCCTTTCGACTGAAAATTGAACTTTTTTGTTAAAAAGAATTTATTTCGTTGATATTTCAACAGTTTGGTAGAAAATTAGCTTTGTTGTTTGAAAGAAATAGTTTCGGGTTAAATATTCCACTGTTTTGTAGGAAATTGGCCTTTTGTTCCTGAAAATTCATCTCTTGTGGCAGTAATTTTATGTTTTTTTTTTTTTTTAGATAAAAACTCAACAATTTTATTGAACAGTCAGGCTTTTTGGTTGAAAAATTCGATTTTTTCGTTGCAAATTTATATTTATGTATTCAAAATTCCACTTTGTTCACGACAATTCGTCTTTCGATCGGAAGCTCGATTATCTATTTGAAAAATGATTTGTTTCGTTGAAATTTGAACAGCTTGGTAGAAAATGAGATTTTTGATGTAAAAAAACAGTTCCAAGTTGAATATTCAACTTTTTTTAAGGAAATTTTTCTTTTGTTCCTGAAAATTCATCTCTTCTGAAAGGAATTCTGTGTTCTTTTTTAAATAGAAATTCAACAATTTTGTTGAAAAGTCAACTTTTGTGGTTGAAAAATTCTATTTTTTTTGGTGCAAATTCATATTTGTGTATTCAAAATTTCACTTTCTTGGCAAAAATTCGTTTTGTTGAAATTTTAACATTTTCGTAGAAAATCAGCTTTTTTACTGGGAATCAATAGTATCGGGTTGAATATTCAACTTTTCTGTAGGGAATCGTTCATTTGTTCCTGAAAATTCGTCTCTTCTGGCAAGAACAAGAGCAGGGATTCTATGTTTTCGTTAGATAAAAACTCAGAAATCATGTTGAACAGTCAACCTTTTTGGTTGATAATTTCGAATTATTTGTAATAAATTTATATAACTGTGTTTAAAATTCAACTTTCTTGACGAGAAATCGTCTTTCGATCGAAAACTCGATTATCGAGTTGAAAAATTATATGTTCGGTTGAAAGTTCAACAGTTTGGTGTATTATGAGTTTTTTGTCTGTTACTAAACAGTTACGGGTTGAATATTCAACTTTTTGGTAGGAAATAGTTCATTTGTTCCTGCAAATTCGTCTCTTTGGCAGGAATTTTTTGTTTTTTTTTTTAGGTAAAAATTCAAAACTTTTTTTGAACAATCAACCTTTTTGGTTGAAAAAATCGATTCTTCCGTTGCAAATTTAGATTTGTGTTTTTGAAATTCAACTTCCTTGTGTAGAATTAGTCTTTTCGATTAAAAGCTCAATTATTTTGTTGAAGAAGGATTTGTTTTGTTATAATTCTGCCAATTTGGTAGAAAATGAGCTTTTCTATCGAAAATTAATAATTTCGGGCTGAAAATTTAACTGTTTTGAAGAAAATTTTGTTCCTAAAAATTTCCATCTTGTGGCAGAAATTTAATTTTTTTTGGATAAAAATTCAGTATTTAATTGGTTAATTTGCCAAGAGTCTGAACTATTTCTTATAATAAGATTAGAAACAATTTTGCATAAATTCAGAGAAATCAGCAAATTTTAAGGCAAAAAAATTCAAGAAGTCACAATATCCAGTATTCATTTTGACAGTGTCTTTATTCGAAGTAGCCTCTTCCGTATGCGAACCGAGGAACGTACGTGGTGTGTGCACAGCAGCATTCACGTAAGGTCGCTCGCACGGCCGGCCGCCTTATCAATAATGTAAAGGCGCCCGGTCGTTTTCCCAACGTCCACATCTCGTCGATCGCTCGCATTTCGATGGATACATCTTCTGAGGAACGTAAATATCCGCAACATTTGAATTCATTTGCGAGAACTTCCCACGGGGAATGGCCTTGTTTGTCACTCCCCCCCCCTCTCGCTCTCGCTCTCGCTCTCTCCCTCTTTTCTCTGATTCCGTCGTCTTCCTATCTCCGGCACTTGGCTTTTTTGAATACGTCAAAGGCCTACAATGTTGCTTGAAGCAGTGATAAATTTCACCGCTGATTCAAAGAAACTTGAATTTTTGAGTCCTTGTGTTTGTTCAGGAAGCGCTTCAAGTGTAAAGCTCAAACGTGTGATTCAGGGTGACGTCTGAAGAGTTTTTTTATTGGTAACATTTAAGATTCGATGCACGTTTGGATTAAGATATACAATACTGTAAAATCAAAAAACTTTTTTTTGGTTTTGTGGCTATAGGGTCTATAAATGATGGGAGAAGATTTGGAATTCCATTAGACGTTTCGGCTCCAAATATGGGAGTCCTCTTCAGTGATTCATTCCGGAAATTTACATATTTGGCATACATTGTTTTGGTACATCTTCGTTCGTATCTGAAAACCGAAAAAATTTGTATTATAACTAAGAGTCGCAAAAAGTGACGAATAATTTAGAAAATACAAATTTTTCAATTAGTAATAGAGGTGAATTAAACGAAAGTGGAAGAAACTAAAGTTTTAGCTCAAACGTTGAAAACTGAATAATTCTAGGTCGAGATGTGGAAGAAATGGTATTTGTGAGCTTTTCAGATTTTGTCAATTTATCCGAAATGAAAAGCCTTATAGTTACGCAATTTGAACTTTGGAGTTGTCAAAAGTGAATTATTAAAAATTTTAAGTTTCTGAAATAGATCTGATGAGCACATTCTTGTTGCTGAAAAACTTAAGATTGTAACATTGATAATTGGTGGGTTTGGAATTTTCATAAATTAAAGTTGCAATGTGAAAAACTGTGAGATGTCATTTGAAATCGTTCACAGTTGTATAATTTTGAATTAGAGATGCCAAAGTCTGAAAATTTTAATTTGATATGCATCATGAAACCAATAATTTTGCACTAATTGTGTTGAGTATTATATAATTTTGAATTTATGCTACTAAATTCTGGAATATTCTTTCAAGTGAGAAGAAATAATCAAAATTTAAAGAAAAAAGGAATTTTTTGTGCTTCTTTTTCAATGCTTTGAATTTTGATGCCTTAAATGTACAATTGTTTTAATTTAACTTTGTTTGAAATGGTATGATTTCTCCGTTTCTAAGCCTGAGATAGAAATTTTTTAATCCTGGATCCATTACTCATTTCAGGATAATTTTCGAAATTTGGAAACCCCTCTCCCACTATTTTTAATGACATTTATTTGACTGCCCCCGCCCCCCTCCTCCCCTTCCTACGTCAGATTATATGTTGTTACTCAATTGACGTTATTTTTAAGGTCCAATTCAAGTTTCGAAGAATTACACCTTATTTATGAAAGACGAGATTTCTACAAATTTTTAAGGATTTCGTGGGACTGAAGAATTCCAAAAGTTTTAGATACTTCAAATTTACAGAGATTTCAAGAGATTCCAAAGTAAATCAAGGGATTTTAGAATAGATTTTCTAATATTTTAAAGGGTTTTCGAATTTTAAAAAGTGATAGTTATATAAATATTATATTGAGTTCAAAAATATTTCAAGAGATAAGGTATTAAGATTCCTCAAGATTTGAACGATTTCAATGTAAAATTTCAATGAATTTGATGAGATTCCAAGAAGTCCAACCGATTTTCGTGGTTTGACTAAAGACCCACTAGTGTCTATCGCTTTCCTATGTACGCGTCTATTTTTCCAATATTTGACAAAATGTGTGTTTCCAATATTTTTTCTGTGTAAAAGTGTCAATTTTCAATACAGAAGAATCTTTAGTCAGCAAAGCTACATGATTATTTGAGCTTGTATCTGAACAGACAAATTTTTAACGCAAAAGAGGATAACTACCACAAAAAGGAATAATTTTCAAAAATATACGTAGACTCCCAACAGAATAGTTGCAATTTTTATCAAATCAAAAATGTAATGCTTAAATCAGCTTAAAAATGACTGTAAACAAAAAAAAAATACGAATTTTCAAACAGTTTAATTCAATCACAGAATACTAGTATTTTCATCAGGATAACTCAATCCTCAACACATAATTTTCTAATAACGAGAAATTTAATTTTGAATCATAAAAGATCCAAATTTATGCCAACGGCTATTCCACGCTTGCAAAACCAGTTCCCGTCCGATCACTGAAGTTAAGCAGCGCTGGGCGCGACTAGTACATGGATGGGTGACTATCCGGGAATATCGCGTGCTGTTGGCATATTATCAGGAAACTGTGTCCTCTCGTGCATCCAACTCAACCAAATATGACTCTTTACGAGTTACGCTTGCCCCATAAAGGGATTATGGCTTAATGGTACAAAAAAAGGGATTTCTATTTCTACGGATTTGAAGGTATTTTTATGGGATGTTGGGAATTTCAAGCGATTTCACGGAATCTCCAAGAATCTTGAAGGTTTCCCACATTTTTCAGAGGATTTCAAGGAATTTTGCAATTAATGCAAGTGATTATCGTAGAATTCGAAAGATTTCATAAAATTTTCACATCATTCGAAAAATGTCACAGAGATTTACAAAACTTATGGAAGAATAAAGTCATTAATAATTTAATGGAATATGTGACATAAAATATAACATAGTAAAAAATAAATAGCGATAAAATTTGAATAATACTATATAAAAAGTAATATCAGCAGCTAAAACTGATTCCATTTAGAATATTTTATAGAAATACATGATCTTATGAATGATCTTCAGAATTTTCTCCAGTAATTCGGAAATGATTTCTTGATTCCTGAAAATGATGAATTGATTATTGGCTTGTTTTGGAAAGTTTAAATGACCGGATATTTTTTACTGAGTCCTGAGGGGCCACCCTGATTGATTACACTGAACATATAATTTCAAAACATTTTACTTTCATACCTGATGTGAAGTTAATAATGGATGTGATTTGGGTCGTAAGGCCTTCCGGTAGGAGTCTGGGTCATCTTTTGTAGGACATGGGTCAGTGATGCGGAATGCAAAATATGGTTTAATGCGTTGGTCAAGTGAATTCTACTTGTAATTAGCGATAAAGTAATCGAGGCTTCATCGGGTCAAGCCGGCCAACCTCAAGGGGCGAGAGAAAGTAGTTATGCTCCCAGGTATGAATACCGACACATAATGTGGCTGATTTCATTGGTCTCGCAAACACCGAACTCCCTCCTGTAAGATACTATCCTCTTACCACGTGCTCACTTTAAGATTAAATTATAATACTATTTTTTTGAGATTTATTATTAACCTGCTCTTATATTTCACAAATATTATTGTCGTTCTAGATCAATGAGTTGAAAGAAATTAGTATATCAGGGTGGTGACTTGACCGGGAAACCGGGAATTGACCGGGAAATGAACGGGAATACAATTGAGAAACCGGGAATTTACTTGACTCAACCTGGACTATCAAAAATTATGCCGAGAAAATACGAGGAATGACCGTTTTTTTCAGGAATCAAAAAGATATATTATATAATTTGATCCAAAGAATGTAACGTTCCTTTAATCTGATTATAAAAATATATAAATATATCCATACATCATGAAATGAAGAACTTTTTTCCATTATAAGAAAAACGTTTTGCGAGTTTGTTTCTTTGTGAGTTTTTTTTTCAGCTGACTCAAATTTCGTGATCAAATGGATGATAGCCCAAACATATAGAAAAAATTTTTTACTGATTCAAAAAAAATGTATTCATCACGATTCATTTGCTTTTCCTCATTCATCTGACTTAGGACATAGAATTTCAGAAAATGATTATAAATTTTATTTGAGGGCAGGGAGTTTCAGTGAAGAAGTAATATTTCACTTGGAACAGGGAATTTGGTACATACTTTTTGAACTAATTATAATTCGGGTTTAAAAGAAAAGAATTAAAAAATCGTTCATCGAATTCAAAATTCGTCACAATTTCAAAGTTTCCTCTTCTTAATTTTCTATAAAGAAAGTACTTCAAGTAGTCTTTAGAGTGGAAGTAGTATTCCAAAGAAGAAATATTTCTGAATTACGATAGAAAACTTGTTTACATGTTTCATTGCAAATGTATCCTTTTTTAGTTAAACAATCAATTTCTTGTTCAAAATTTAATTTTGTTTGTTGGAAATCCAATTTTTTTGTTAAAGTTGCACTATTTCGATTCAAAATTATTCTCTGGTTAAAATTGAAGTTACTTTGTTAATAATCAACCCATTTTTTTGGTGCAAATTCATTGTTTTTTCAATTTGAAAATTAAACTATTCCTTTGAGAATTTATATGCTTCGTGGAAAATTTGCCTTTTTTGTAGCAAATGAATCTTTATCGTTCAAAATTCATCTTATTGCCAAAAATACTTTTATTCCCGTTGAAAATTCATTATTATGTGCCTAAAAATTGATCGGTTGGGTTAAAAATCAATTACTTCAAGTGAAAGTCAACCTTTTTCATTTTTAGTGGAAAGTTGATCTTTTCTAGTTCAAAATTTTACAATGCGGTGTTATACAGTGTTATACAAGTTATACAGTCAAACATTTTTCATTTTGGTCGAACATTCATCAGATTAGAAAACTCTTATGTTTAGCTTGAAATTAATTTTTCAAGCTAAAAATTTCACTATTCCATTTTTTAGAGGTTTTTTTTTTCATAGGTCAAATTCCTACCAATTTGTTGAAAAATAGTATGTTTTAGTTGAAAATTAATTTTTTGTCTGGTTCAAAATTAAACTATTTCAGTTAAACATTTACAATTGCATTCGATTCTCCATCATTTTGTGTACAAATGTAATAATTTGTTTGAAAGTTTTTTTTTTTATTCTGGAAGTTAGTTTTTCTTGTTATAAGTAATTTTTGTTACCGAGAATTCGACTCATTTCGATTGAAAATTCCATAGTTTCAGTTAAAAATTGATTTGCGTGGTTAAATATCCATTTTTCTCAATTTAAAATTTGAGTATTCAAATTTTCGTTGACAATTTATCTTTTTGAGCAAAAGTTAATTGATATGTTTGAAAACTCAACTTCTTCAGTTGAATATTCTTTGTTTTAGTATGCAAATTTCATGCTCGGTTTGAAATTGGCTTTTTAAACTAAAAATGTTACTATTCCATTTTTGGATGGAAATAATTATTTTTTGAGTTTGAAATTTGACTATCTTGTTGAAAAATCGTATTTTATCATGCAAAATTATTCATTCTATTTGAAAATTGATCTTCTTGTTTGAATATCCACTTTCATTGTTGATAATTGAAGTTCTCCAAATAAATATTTATCTTTTTATTTGAAAATTTATCTTCTTGGTTGAAAAATGAACTTTTTGGTTGGAAATCCGTTTTTTATCAAACATTGATTCTTTAAATTGTAACTTTAACCGATCCAATTTTCTACAAAAATGATTTTTTTTTGTTGAAAATTTGACTATTCTTTTCAAAACTGGTTTATTTTGCAATGATTGATCCGTTGTGTTGAAGGATGTTTAAAATAAACGTCATGAATAAAAATAAATTTTTGCGTTTTGCGAAAAATTTGAATATGTTACTTCTATTTGACCGGAAAAATTGAAAAACTTGACCGTGAAGAACCGGGAAATGACCGGGAATTTGAAATTGTTCGTCGAATCGCCATCCTGATGATATCTCTTTGGTTCAAACAATCGTGTAAGATAATAATTTCTACCCTGAATTTCTCTCATCAATTAATCTTATAATAAGGTCCGGATGAATGATCCAGAGCAAATGAGTCTAGAAAAATGATCGTTATTTGTTTCCATCAAGAACCGGATTGTATAATAATAGAAAAACGAGGGTCAGTCTGAAAGCAGTTGATCATGAACCTGCAGTAGGCATTATCAGAGCTTGTTATAATTGCGGCAAAATTAATTCAAAATGTTCGAAATGAATTGCAGTTAATGAGGAGACTATAGGCTAGATTAGACATCCGATAGTGGAGATTAAACGTCATAATTTCAAATGATAACCATCTCTAGCCTTGACTATATTTTGCTGTTAAGCGAACCCTTGACCGTGAACGTAATTAAGAGCATGCCCTAAATGGAGGATAATATGCACCGTCGCATAGAGCAAACGTTGGTAATTATCACAACTTAATTTTATCTACGAGTTCATTTTCACTTTGTTCCGAAAGTTCGAAAGTGATGGAAATTTTGAATTTATTGTGCTTGCTTTGCCCTGATTCAGCGTGCTCTGCTTCATTGCCCTACAGGGCGATGAAGAATTAAAAATTGAAAGTAATACTTAATTTTTATAAAAAAATGGAATGGAAAAATCAATCATCTACCCAAAGGAAACTTATTTTATACAATAAGAACAACAAAATACCTCAATTTTCTACTAAGTCGTTGAATTCGCGCCTTATAAAGAATACCTTTTTCTCAAAAACAGGAATTTTCTAATCAGAGAAATTTCCAGCAAAATGGATAATTTCGAGCCAAATTGTTGAATTTGCACCTTATGAAGAATACACTTTTCACCACAAGCGGGATTGTCTAAAACTACGAATTAGCAACATATGTAATAGGTTATTTTCTACCAAATACTTGAGCTTCCAATATATAAAGTATACATTTCTTACAAAAGGTGGAATTTCTGGAAAGAGAAATGTTAAACAAAATGCATAATTGATTTAAGATGGAAATTTCGCCGAACTGGTCAGAGAATTATTTTAGAGAAATGAGAAAAAATCTGCCGCGGCCTGGATTTGAACCGGGATTCGCCACTATACATGAGTGGGGTGTTACCAATTACGCTACCCAGGCACACGACATACCTTCTCTCATTCCTCGTACTTCTACAGGAGAGCGCGAGTCTGCGTCTCTTTCTTCCTGTATGATTTTAGACTCAGTCTAGTCTGAATTAATAACCGAATCTGAATATAATTTTAGAACAAAAGATGTTATTTTGTCGACCAGGGTAATTATTCAAAAATTAAACCAAATTAAACCAAAAATTGGTAATGTAGTTTATAAATTAATGGTCTATTCTATGTGTGAGGAAGGATGCGTAAAAGAAGACTGGAGAATAGTGGAGAGAAAAGTATATCGGGAGGCTGACCGGTAAGGCAATAAAGATCCTTCTCGAATAAAGAGGGTACTTGCACCAGGCGATGCCTAGTCATGGCCTAGTGACTTAGATAAAATGCCCCGCATTGTTCTTGCCAATTCATTACTTCGGCAGGCGAGTGAGCCAGCCACCGTCCTATCGCCGATTTCCTCTCTGAGAAGGAAGCCTCTGGCTTCTTGGCGATGAGAGTAACAGAGAAAATGAGAGAGAGATGAATGAAGAGGAAATTCTAAAAGCAGGAATCTATCTACTGGCAGTGATCTCATCGAACTGGCGATATACACGAAGACCGCGAGCTAGCGAGCTAGCAAACTATGTCTCGCAATCAGCGCTGGCTATCGAGACGATGTTCCGATAGATCGGCCTTTTTCTCGAACATTCCGCAGATAAGTGTATCGGTAGCTGAGAATTCAAGATAGCTGCTGGAATTAACGCCGAACCTAATCAAATCCACATGCTCGAAAAATGTCCGCTTTATCTTGGGGTTATAGATTAAGACCGAGAAACGAGAGCCACGCTTCGACTTCCGTCTAACACTCTGAATACTCTTAACCAAGTTTAGCTCTAGGAATGTTGTTTCGAATATAAAGAACAACGAGAGATGGAATGTTTTACCCAGTACTCATCCAACATCCATTCTCCTTTGGAGGTTTTGAAAATTTTACGTCTTGGTATCCTGGTAATTGAAGTTCCCTCTTTTTAGGTTCAACATTTTTCTCTAGATATCCAAATGTTCAAAGTTGGAAACTAGATATAAACATAAAAAAGTAAAATAAATTTCTTGGAAATAGCCCAGTAATCTTTTGAAAGCCTAAATATTTAAACAATTGGATTCATAACCAATGGATTCGAATTAATACAAAAATCATTCCAAAAAACGACCGAGATATTTATACAGAACTTGTAACGCGAGCGGGTTCATCCATTATCGTCGTCATTATCATCATATTCATCATCAATAAACCAGTATGTATAGCATTTTGTTGAGTCACAACTTTGCCGTCAGAGACGCGAGCAATGTGCTCAGTTCGATTGTATCGTAGCTCGTAAGATGTTGGTAGAGTGCGTGTACAGCGCGACACCGCGACCGCGAGTCGCACCAACCCCGAACGGTACCTCGCGAACGGCTATTCCCTCGCAGTTCTTATTAAAAGCATTACTTGTTACACTGCAACCTCAATCTCATCTCGGTTTCTGGCTTAGGTATCGACGGCCTTGCGACGAGATTGAGTGCGCTGAAACGTAAACAGTAAGGGCCGAATACACGCGAATAACTGACGCAAACTGAAGCGCAGTTGCGACAATCTGTGCTAGAGTACTACTGCCCACTTTCAATGCACGGCAGTGGCGGACAATGGAGCGAGGAGATCGACCCTCTCCAAATCCCCCGCAACCGTCTCGTCCACGAGCACATTTCAAAGGAATGCGAGTTCGGGTGTGTTTTGATTGAGTTAGCAGTGTATCTTCATTTTTTTATGATTAATTATAACGTTTATACACTTATGGTATTCGGGAAGGGGTGGAGGAGAGGGGATATAGTTGTTACAAAACTTCAAGTCGAAAATTTATACATTTTATTGCAAATTAGTTGGTTTTTTTGTTAGAGATCAATCTTCTTGATTGAAAATTTAACTACCTTCGTCAAATCTTGAGAGTAAAATTGGTAATTACTTTTTTTATAAATTACTTTTGCAATTGGGGGATCCATCTCTTGAGTAAAAAATTGTCACTTTCAGGTTGGAAACCTATTCTTTTTTAATTGAAAAGTCTATTATTTTCATAGTAAATTCCACGAATGGATTGAAAAATTTACATTTTTGTTATATATTAGTCATTTTGGTTGAGAATAATCTTTTCGTTTATCAATTTACATCTTTAACCTGGAAAGTGAACTCTTTTCTTCGTGAAAAATTTGTCTTGAAGGCTTAGAAGTTCAACTTTACCGTTCCGTTACAAATTCATTTTATCGTCAAAAATTCGTCTACATAGCACGAAAGTCCAACTGATTTATCTAATTCATTGAAAATCACTTTTTTTGTTCGGAATTCATATTCTCGATTTGAAAAATTGTCTTTTTTGCTCCAATGTGCAACTGTTTTGTTGAAAAGTCAATTCAATTATTTTTAAGAATCAAATTTTTTGTTAAAAATTTTCTTGCTGGTTGAAAAATGCAACCCTTCTGTTACAAAAACAATCTTTTTGGATTGGAATCTTTATTGTTTAAAATTCTTTTTCTTTGTTGAAAAATTAGGCTGTTTCGTAGAAAATTCGTGTTTTTTTTTTAAATTTCACTCTTTTCTCAAAAGTTCGTCTTTTTAGCTCCGAAATTCAAATATTTTTTGAAAATTCGTCTCTTCGGGTTTAAATATAAAATATCACATTTTGCGTTGTAATTTAAAAGTTTATTTTGTTTTTGTTAAAGATCCAGCATTTCAGTTAAAAATTCAACCGTTTTTCTTCTAAAAAATGTATCCTTTCTAGTTTCGAAAATTTAACTGCTTTTACTTGAAGTTTATTTTTTGCTTGTTAAGAAATTCGTCTGCTTGTCGAATAATGCAATTTCTTGGTCTAAAATTAATTTGTTAGTTTGTTTAAAATTCAATTGTTTTATTATGAAAAAAATTTACCGGTTAATATGATTTCTATACATAAATTCTGGTTACAAATATTTATTTCCTTATTTTCGTGAAAAACCACCCTCTTCCTCTCGCTCTTTTCGCTCTTCTGAGAGCATGAGCTATTGCTCTCAGAATCTCTCTATGAGTCTCTCAAAACTTTGATGTTTTATGGAAAAAGTCTAAATTTTCAAATAAAAAAGGGTGGGGGGGGGGGGATGTTCGATATTGTGACGTCACACTGGCGAGTTAAGCTCTGTAGGATGATCTGTGACAAAGGTGGAGAGGGTTGGAAAAAGTCTTGAAACCAGCGTGACATAGTTTTCTAACGGCCCGAAAGCAATAAATCAAGTCGGGAGTAAATAAGTCGACAAACAGTAATTTCAAGACCGTTTGTACTCTATAACTAGAGGCGTGCTGTGATAGATACACTGATCGCGGTAACAACAACAACAACCCAAGCCGGATTGGGTTGATTTATTGCTGAAATTCTCGGTTTCCCTTAAATGCTCACCTCATCCACATCGACGTCGATGGCGCAATGTTAATTTCATTAATGACAGATCACTTGTCTTGGACAGACAGACTGTGGTCTAGTTTTTGATATCAGGTTGGTGTTGGTGAGGTCGCAGGTCATGAGTAGTTTGACGGGCGGGTCAGAAACGTGTCGAAATTTCTGCTTTCAGGGTACAATTTTCTGAATGGTAGCCAATAAGTGAGGTTATGAGATTGCCATAAATCATCTGCGTGGGACGCAAGCCGACGTGATTAATTATGAGTGCTGAACTGAACGCACTCGATGATAAACCTTGCAACTCGAGCAAACTTGATACAAGATTTGTGAATCATTTCCAACGTCCATTTTCAAATTTTAAAATTCAAATTAAATATCGTTCTAAGCCCTACTTACAGAAGTCAGGGTGGTTTTCTTTTCCTTTCTGGTAGGCACAGAATATCTAGTTTCCTCACGCGCATAGTATCCCGAAATTTCTATTCCTTCATATAATTTACACCTCTCGCATTCCACACAACCAATCTCCATTCATCATCCGAAACTATATTATTATTTGTATTATTAATTATGTAAAGTATCCATCCAACCACTAACTGCAAGCAAGAAAATGTGCCGTAATTGAAATCATGTCCAAACAAAAAGCTGCTTCGTCATGAGGTGGTGTATCAATCCTTTACGTAAGTCACCACCAAAAACCAGTCCTGTTAAGGGAAGTACAAAAGGGTAAATGGAAGATATAAATGAAGCCGGAACGGATCGAATTGTTGGCTGTTTTACATACTGAGGAGGGCACCAGTCTCCTTCAGTTTGTTTTTAACGGGAGAAATACCGAGCTGATGTTCAGAAATGTACAGAGTCCTGAATACTCGAATCCTGGTAAACTGCTGAAAGTCTAATAAACAAATAATTTTGGCAATTTAGAATCATTTCATCCTCTCTCTTCCAGTCTTCCAAGAATACTCCCAACGAGTGTATTTACTGCCATGGGAAATGAAAAGTTTATACTTTTGAGATAGCGAAGTGATAAATGATCTTTATGATACTTAATAAATGAAATATCACTGAAGTATGCTTTACGGACCAAGATTTGTGGATTTGATGAAATACTTCACAGTTCTTACCTAATAAAATTGTACGATCGCTCGTATGTTTGAAAACGTATAGTAGAATGGAGGCTTTAATTGGAATGAACTTTACGGTTTAAAGAAGTTGCGCGAGATATATAATTAGGGTTTGTAAATGAGTTGAAATTTTTTCCCTGCCGCGCGTTATGCACGCGTTTGTGCATTATTGCGTAGGTAGAGCGGAATGACGGCGAGCCTTCAACCGTATGGCGAAAAAACAAATTAAACGGGAATCTCATACTCTGGTTTCGGAAACCGGAACGAAACAAAGTGGTCCTCACAGCAGGTTTTACGCCCGCCTTAATGCGTAACGCGACTTTACTGTGTATATTTAGCCCACCAAATGATTCAGAAACAAGAATTCTGACGCCACTTTTGAGTTCTTTCTTCTGTGGAAAGAAAATTAGGCAAAAACAGGACACAAAGGTTCTTAGAGTTCATCGGGTGAGAAAAGGGAGTCACAAGTCAGTCGGTCGGTGACAAGGTTTCCGTCACAGCTAGGAAACAAGTGGCTTAAAATTTATGCCAGACTTCTGACTTTGTATTTATGTGAAAGTAGGCATATATTTCATATCGTATAACCATAGTCTTTCTTGTGAAAGAGTTTTATTTCTAAAAAAGTATTTTCAAAGGTTTACCAAGAAATTGTCTAATATTGAATATACAAGATGGGAAAAATAGCGTTTCGCGTGGATTTCAATTATATTTATATTGTGCAACAATTTTATCCAATATCGATTTGATTAATCTAACTTTTTAAGATCTAATGTTCAAAGGTTTGAAATTAAGTGGAATTGGAAAATTCATAACGTTGCAAACTGAAACTTGAACCAAACAATTCCTAATTGAACACTACGGAAATGATTATTTTTTTCAGCAATATTCAACTGACCGTGAAGAATTTCAGAAAGAACAAGTTTGGATAAAGTGTTTGAAATATAAAGATTCATAATGCGAGAGTTCTGAGTTTTAATGGTTTGTATTATTTCACTTTGTAAATTTTGCTTGAGAACTTGAAATAATTTAATTTTGAAAAGTTTAAAGAACAAAGTGGTAAGTTTCTAACAAGGTTTCAGACGAAGTTCAGAGTAATTGGATTTTAACTTCTTTCCCAATCTAAAATTACGCAGTTTGAATGTTTTCTGGTATACCTAATTTCTCAGGGTAATTGTAAACGGTAGAAATAACATCTTGGATGTTTCTTAATCGGAAATCTAATGCGTTCTTACCTTATCAAGTATGTTCCAAACTTGTTCCTCCTATAATCACGCAGTGTATTGTCTATAATTGAACATTAAACCTAATAATTTCTTGCCTTTATTTCGAAAATATCTTTTGAATTTTTGGAGATTTGGAATTGATATGTATAATTTATAGAATTTTAGAGGTCGAAACTGTGTTGATTTGAAAAAACGATTTCGTAACTGTTTTATCTCCAACGCCTCAAATTTGAAATTATTTAGTTTTTGAATCTTCCATTGGAAAATTTTAGTTTCCAGAAACCTCTCAGTTTTCAATTATCAATCTGAAGCGTTTATAATATAAATTTGTCATTTTAACACTTGTTTTTGTAATCTTGCAAGTATGGTGGCGCTCAGTTGAACATTTTTCAAAATTTTCCGATTGTAAATCATTTTGCAATAATACTCGATTTCCTTGTTGAAATTTCAGTTAATGTTGCTGGATTCAAATGTTTTGTATCACTTCAAATTTGTAAAAATACCATGAATCGACCAACAAAAAGGGTCCATTTTGAGAAAAACTGAAGGGTTCAGTATAGATTCATTTTACTGTTTTAATAAAGTTATCTATTTTTGGATGGTGAATCTTTTTTTTACCCTAATCAAAGATTAGATTTCAAAGAAATTTTTCAAAAACAACATGTACTCGATTTTTTAAGAACTTTTTATGCAAGAAAAAGACTGGTCCCTCTAATATACAGCAATTTTTTAGGTACATATGTCTTTAAATTGCCTTAGACTCATCTTAGAGGGCTGGAATCATCCAGGGCCATATAAACCATTTCCTGTGAGAATACTTGATATTAATTAAATGTATTTTGCACAAATTTATATTTTTGCTACTGTAAAAGATTGACTCCTTCCAAGAAATATGACGTATCCATTAGAATAGAATTTTCCGCGTGAATTTACAAAGAAATGCAAAATGTGCAAGCTGGTGCTCCATCTGCTCGTTTTGTGGCTGCGGAAGTGCTAAACTCTGCTAGGCTCTCATTTCCTCTCTCACTACTTCTTGGACCCCTCATCAACGCCGAAAATTTTTGGAATGAGAAATAAGAAAGTGACTCATCTGGGAGATCCAGTGTATGTTGAAGCATCCAAAATTACAAAATTGAAATTGAAAGTTGATAAAAATTGATGAACTCATAATGTTAGCTATAGGAAGTTGATTATATATATGTGTGTGTGTGTGTGTGTGTGTGTGTGTGTGTGTGTGTGTGTGTGTGTGTGTGTGTGTGTGTGTCGAAAGATTTTTAAAATAGTCTAGGGAATTTATGAGTATTTTACATATTTCTAAAGAATTGTACAAGGGTCGAAGGAATTCCCACGGATGATCGGAGAAGTCTATGAAACTGAATGGACATAGATAGAATTCGAAAGTATTTAAGAGTCGTCTACAGAATTTAGTAGAATTCCATGAATTACTGGAGAATCCTAGGAAACTCACATGCATTTTACATACTTTCAGTGAATTCACAGGATTTCACAGGATTCACAGATTTCTGGAGGGTTCCACCAAATTCCACGGGAATTTCACAAATTTTAAAAAAATTCTCTGAAATCAAAGGGACTTAACAGAAATAAACAGTATTTACAAGTCCTCTACAGAAATCGAAAGATTTTTAAAAAAGTCTAGGGAATTCATGAGTA
>WSXT02190885.1:391-19827 GCA_011762715.2 Neuroterus valhalla
GAACAGTGTGGCCTTACGTTGCCCCCCCCCTCCCCCCTAGAAAAGCCACGTGGTTTACTGAAGGCCCCTAATCGAAAAAATAGAGTTTCAACTATAATCGGAAGGTTTCAACCAGAGCAAAATCATTTTTCAACTGAAAACGTTCAATATTCAACGGAAAAGCTCCACTTTCAACGAACAAGATTCATTTTCTGCAGATAAACAACTTTCTTGAAAATGTGACTTCTCTAATAAAAATCTATTCTTTTCTAAGATGAACCTCTATCGGCAAATTTATGCACATATTCATTTGTAAATTTGTTCTTTTGCGGTAGCAAGTTGATCTTGTTTGTGTAAAATTGATCTTTCCATCTCAAGATTAAATTATTTTGTTTAAAAAATTAGCTGCTTTTGTTAGAAACAGAAAAAAATTCTTACATAATGTCCAAAATTCAAGAATAATTTGTTAATGGAGTTTCACTTCTGTTTATAATTTTTCTGCTGCTGCTGGCTTCCATCAGAGTCGAGTAAAGATTCGATTTGCAGCTGCGGTTTCGTGGTGTTTTGTCTCCTCCACAGGTTTCCTCTAGTTTTGAGTTTTCTCTGTATCAACCGGCAGGAGTGGGGAGGCCGGCATTCGCGCTTCCCACCCAGGGATGATGCTTGCTCCTCTCATGCAGTCAGTTACTCCTCCTTTCTAGCGCTGACCAATGATATCTCCTTGCGTTCCTGCGTGTAGACAGATGTTGTCGAGCAGCCTTCCTCAGACTTTTCCTGCAGGCAGACGGGTCGTAGACTGGGAATTGGGGAATCAGCATCGAACAGGTTCGCTTCCATTGCATTGAGGACGTCCTTCAAGTTAGCAGGACACTTTTCAAAAATCAATTTTATTATTAACGGAAAATTTGCCGAAAATTATCCGTAAATTACCCGTGGAAAAACTTTTTATGCCGCGGACGTTTTTCCGAAAAACCGGGGGTGCACTGCTTGCATGATTTCAAGATAGCAGGACACCCCCTCAAAAATTAAAAAATCAAATTTATTAATAATGGATAATTTGCCGATAATTATCCGTAAATTATCCGTGAAAAAACTTTTTGCCGTGGACATTTTTTTGAAAAAACGGGGGTGCACTGCTAGCATGATTTCAAAATAGCAGGACACCCCTTCAAAAATTGAAAAATCAAATTTATTATTAATGCATAATTTTCCGATAATTATCCGTAAATTATCCGTGAAAAAGCTTTTTTTGCCGTGGACATTTTTCTTAAAAACGGGGTTACACTGCTAGCATGATTTCAAGATAGCAGGACACCCCCTAAAAAATTGAGAAATCAAATTTATCATTAATAGATAATTTGCCGATAATTATCCGTAAATTATCCGTGAAGACACTTTTTTCCGTGTACATTTTTTCGAAAAGACGGTTTGCACTGCTGGCATGATATCAACATAGCAGGGCATCCTCTCAAGAATTGAAAAATTAAATTTATTATTAATGGATAATCTGCCGATAATTATACATTAATTATCCATGAAGACTTTTTTTTTGCCGTAGACATTTTTTAGAAAAAAACGGGGGTGCGCTGCTAGCAAGATGTCAAGGTAGGAAGACACCCTCTCAAAAATTAAAAAATCAAATTTATAATTAATAGATAATTTGCCGATAATTATCCTTAAATTATCCGTGAAGACACTTTTTTTGCCGTGGACATTCTTTGGAAAAACAGGGGTATGCTGCTAGCATGATGTCAAGGTAAGAGGGCACCGTCTCATTGTTAAAAAATCAAATTTTTCATGAATGTATTATTTGCCGCTAATGATCCGTAAATTTTCCGTGAAAAAACTTTTTTTGCCGCGGCCGTTTTTTAGAAAAAAAACGGGGGTGCACTTCTAGCATAATGTCAAGATAGCAGGGCACCCTCTCAGAAATTGAAAAATCAAATTCATGATTGATGGGTAATTCGCTGCTAATTATCCGTAAATTATCCATAAAAAAATTTCTTTTGCCGCGGACATTTTTTCGAAAAAACGGGGATGCACTGCTAGCATAATGCTAAGATAGCAGGACACCCTCGCAAAAATTACAAAATCAAATTTATTAAAAATGGATAATTTGCCGATGATTTTCCGTAAATTATCCGTGAAGACATTTTTTTTTCGTGGACATTATTTCGAAAAAACGGGAGTGCACTTCTGGCATGATTTTGAGATAGCAGGACACCCTCTCAAAAATTAAAAAATCAAATTTATTATTAATGGATAATTTGCCGATAATCATCCGTGAATTATCCGTGAAGACATTTTTTTTTCGTGGACATTATTTCGAAAAAACGGGAGTGCACTTCTGGCATGATTTTGAGATAGCAGGACACCCTCTCAAAAATTAAAAAATCAAATTTATTATTAATGGATAATTTGCCGATAATCATCCGTGAATTATCCGGAAAGACACTTTTTTGAAGTGTACATTTTTTAGAAAAAACGAGGGTGCGCTGCTAGCAAGAATGTCAAGGTAACAGGACACCCTCTCAAAAATTAAAAAATCAAATTTATTATTAATGGATCATTTGCCGATGATTATTCGTTAATAATCCGTGAAGACACTTTTTTTGCAGTGTACATTTTTCAGAAAAAACGTGGGTGCGCTGCTAGCAAGAATGTCGAGGTAGGAGGACACTCTCTCAAAAATTACAAAATTAAATTTATTATTAATGGATAATTTGCCGATAATTATCGGCAAATTATCCATATTAAATAAGTTTGATTTTGTAATTCTTGGCAAAAAAATTCTTTTCACGGATAATTGATCTATAATTATCGGCAAATTATCCATTAATAATAAATTTGATCCTTTCATTTTTGAGAGGGTGTCCTCCTACGTTGACATCTTGCTAGCAGCGCACCACCATTTTTTCGAAAAAATGTCCACGGCAAAAAAAAGTGTCTTTCCGGGAAACTAACGGGTGATTAGCGGAAAATTATCCAATAATAATAAGTCTGATTTTTTAATTTTTGAGAGGGTGTCCTCCTACCTTGAAACTTGCTAGCAGCGCACCCCCGTTCTTTCGAAAAATGTCCACCGCAAAAAAGTGTCTTCACGGATAATTAACGGATAATTATCGGCAAATTATCCATTTTTAATAAATTTGATTTTGTAATTTTTGCGAGGGTGTCCTGCTTTTTAGCATTATGCTAGCAGTGCAGCCCCGTTTTTTCGAAAAAAAAGTCTGTGGCAAAAAAAGTGTCTTCACGGATAATTTACGGATAATTATCTGCAAATTATCCATTAATAATAAATTTTTTTTCTTCATTTTTGAGAGGGTGTCCTGCTATCTTGAAATCATGCTAGCAGTGCACCTCCGTTTTTTCGAGAAAATGTCCGCGGCAAAAAAAGTTTTTCCACGGATAATTTACGGGTAATTTTCGCAAATTATCCAATAATAATAAAAATGATTTTCAAGAAGTGTCCTGCTAACTTCAAGGACGTGCATTCAGGTCATTTGCTTCTCCCGACTCGATCGTCCCACAATTCTTAGAAGGCTGATCGCTCTTTAATTATTGCAGTGACTTGAGGCACCCTTTTCCTTGAAGAGTGGGACAATAATCGCTTCTCTCCAATCACGCGGAACTTCGCTATTTACAGCACACACATTCATAAATCCACACAGCCACACAAACAAATATCCGCCACCGAACTCAAGTATTTCCGAGGAAATACCATCCACACCTGCAGCCTCACCATTCTTTAGTTTTTTAATTACGGAAATAATGTCGTCGTAACCGATTCTGCTGTCGTCACCCACCTCAGCATTGTCTGATGTATCCTTGCCCGTGTCACTGTTGTAATGCTATCATCGTATCATCTTCTATGTTGATTTTATCTCTGCTTCTTTTTTCTAGTTTATTCGCCTTCCTCTTGTCTTTTCCTATTCGCTTAGACCTCTTGTATTCAGCATTCTCGAGTACGCTTCTTTTTTCTGCCATGGCTGCCATGCATATTTTGTCAATTCCACCACGCATCACCGGACTTTCTTTCTACAGGCGCAGTACCATACACTTCCTACACACTCCTTCAAATTCCATTCTGCAGTATTACCAATGCAGCCTCTACAGTCTTTTTGGCCTTATGCTGTCTTCGGGGCCAGACTTACAATAGAGGCCGCCCTGGGCAGGAAAAATTTTACGCCCCTGGTTAGTATAACCGATTCATTATTAGATTCCGAAACTTAACTAATTGATTTTAAGGATCTTGAAAACATACAACATGCTTTTCCAATTGAAATGTAAAATTCTGTCAAGTCTGCCTTTACTTATTATGATTTTATCATAAATTCACAATTCGAGTCTCCAAATTACCCTCATTATAGTGAAAATAACCTATAGAATAGTATTTGGTCCTAATGAAAAAATCGACCAACATCGACCTTGTTTTATTGTAACAAGAGAGGTTAAAAAATAGGAAGTTTGCCTCATTTACTTTTTTTTAACTTCCTTTACAACTCTAAGTAAAAATTCTATGCAAATCTAAATAAAAACCAACATTTTCTCTGCATTAATGGTTCAAGAAATGCTCGACTTGTGCATGAATGATAGAAAAGCAATAAATATCTTGTTTTTTTGGAAAAAGGGTCTAACTCTCTAGTTTTTGCCAAAATTTCATTTTCTTTTTGCGAATTTGCCACTGATCGTTTTCGCTATTCATGACCACTTAATTTTTTTCCGGCCGTCACTCATTTTGAACGCAGTTTATATTCCTTTGCATTTTATTAATTTAGAATGAATTTCGTTTATAACATAACCTTCATTGGGTTTAAAGAAGAGGTGGGAAAGGCAATAATGGGAGGAATGTTGATGGGAATAAGGAAGGAATATCTAGCGGAGGGTAATGAAGGAGGAAATTGAAGGATTGTTAGTAGAAGAGAAAAAGATGGGAGGAGAGAGATGGAAGATAGTGGGAGTGTATGTAAACGGAGATATGCAGGAGAAATCTATGGAGATAGAAGAGCTGATGAAAGAAAATGGAGAGGGGATTAGGCTTGTAATGGGAGGAGATTTTATGCAAGGACAGGAGATAAAAGAGGAAGAGATTGGGCAGTAGAGCGAAGAAGAAATCCCAAAGACAAGGTACTGAAAGGGGAAGGGAAGAAATTGTTGAAATGCTTAGAGGAAAAGGGATGGTTTATCATAAACGGAAATATAGAGGGAGATGAGGAAGGTGAATATACACGTTTGGGAGATGGAAAGGGAACGGTCATTGATTATGAGATAGTAGACGACGAGGTGAGAGAGAAGATCAAGAAGCTAGAGGTAGGCGGCTACATAGATTCTGATCACTTTCCACTAATACTGACGTTAAAGGGTGATGAAAGTATCAAAAATATGGGCAAAAAGAAAGTAAAGGGAAGAAAAACAGGAAGAGGGGATCGGTCAACAGAAGGGAAAGAACAATTAAAAAAGAAGCTGAAGGATGTGAAAATGGGGGAAGGAAATGTTAATGAAGAGATGGAAATAATGATAGGAGAAATAAAAAGAGTGTTAGAGGAAACAAGTGAGAAAGAAGTTGCTGGGGGAGAGAATGGTAATAGATGGGATAAGGAATGTAAAGAGAAAAAGAAGGGAATGAGAAAGGAACTAAGGAGATGAAGGAAAGGAAAAAGTAGTGGAGAGGAATATAGAAGGAAAAAGAAGAAATATACGGGGGTGTGTGATAGAAAAAAGAAGGAAAGTTGGAGGTTTGAAGAGGAGGCGGAGAAGGCCAGAACAGAGGAAGAGGTTTGGAAAGTAGTAAATAAAGAGAGAAAAAGGGGGAAGAGGGTAAATCAGGACATATAGATGGTGGAATGGAAAAAGTATTTCATGGATCTGCTAGGAGGGGTAGAACATAAAGTAAGGAAGGGTGGAAGAGAGGGAATGGAAAGAGATGAGGAAGAGGACATAACAAGAGAAGAAACAATCAATGTGTTAGGAATAATGAAGAAGAGGAAAGCTCTAGGTCTGGATGAAATTCCAAATGGAGTATGGAAATATGGAAGAAATAAGCCAAAGGAATGGTCATGGGTAATGTGCAATGGGGTATGGATAGGAGAGGGTTGGCCAGATATATGGAAAGAAAGGGTAGTGATACCGATACTTAAAAAAGGCAAAGGAGAGGAGGCGAAGGATTACAGAGGGGCGATACTTATGCCAAACTTGTACAAAATATATGTAATGATCTTATCGTAAAGATTGAAGAAAGAATTAGAAGAAAAAAAGATAGTGCCACCAAATCAGACGGGGTTTCGAAAAGGGATGGGGGTGATGGAAAACATATATGTTGTAAATTATATTATAAATATGAGGATTAAAAAAGAAAAGGGAGGTATGTTAGGATGTTCGTAGACCTAAAAGCGGCGTTTGATTCTCTGGACCTAGAAGAGTTGGAAAAGATTATGGTCAAAGAAGGTACAAGGGAAGGTCTGTTTAAGAGAGGTTCGGGAATCTTCCGTGAGACGAAAAGCAGGATGCAGGTAGTCGATCAAGTAGGCGATAGTTTCTGGTTGGTAAGAATAGTAAAACAACGGTGTCCTCTGAGTCCAATCTTATTCCATATCTTGATCTCAGACTTGGAAGAATGAATGAACAGAAAAGGATGGGGAGGTGTTAAGGTAGGGAAAATAAAGATATATACACTGGCATACGCAGATGATATAGTAATGATGGCAGAAGAAATCAAAATTGAATGTAGGAAAGACGAAGATAATGAGGTTCAGAAAAGGAGGGGGAAGGAAAAAAGTGTGGACGGGAGATGGAAGGGAGTGAAGATAGAAGAAGTAAAGGAGTTTCAATATTTGGGGTACACCTTGCAAGCGAATGGAGATCATAAGGCACATATAAGAGAAAGAATAAAAAAAGCGGCATGGGTAATGAAGCAGGTGTGGGGTATAGGAAAAAGAAGATTCAAGAAAGATTGAAAAAGAAGAACGTGGTTGTTCGAAACCCTGGTATGGCTGGCTTTAGGATATGGAGCAGAAATATGGGGATGGAAGGAAAGGGAAGTGATGGAAAAGTTGCAGGAACGGTATGTGAGATGGACACTAGGAGTGGATTGGAAGATACCTGGATACATGGTCAGAAAGGAAACGTAAAGGGAGAATTTGTGTATCAGAGCAGGGAAGGGGGCATGGAAATTCATAGAAAAGCTAAGGCTGGAAAAAGGAGGAGAGTTAGCGAAAAAATGTCTGAAGAAGGTGGAAGAAAAAAGAGGGAGGGCGATCGAGTTAACGAAATGGGAAGAAGAAAGGAGGGATTTGCTTACAAATAGACATATAGGAGAGGAAATCGAAGTACTTTTTGATGAATGAGAAGAGAAAGATAAGGAAAGTCATTCAATAGAAAGATGGGGGAGAGTTAATGAATCAAAATACAATAAATGGTATAAGATAATAAAAAAGGAAGGACTACCAAAGTATTTGGAAAAGAGGTAGGGATAAAAGAGATGGACTAGAAAAGCAAGATTTAGATGAGGGAACAAGGTCAGGGAAGCGATGTATTGAAAGAAAAAGGAGAAAAGAAAGTGCAGATATTTTAATGGGAAGAAGAAACATGAGAACATGTAAGGGAAGGATGTATGAGAGGAATAAAAGATAAAGGGAGCTGGCAAGAGAACGTGGTAATGATTCTGGGCGAGGAAGGACGGGGGAAGGAGGTGATGAGGGAATGGGAGGAGGCTAGGGAAGCGAATGAGATGAAATGAAAGAATGATTGGGTATAGAGGAAATGGCTGAGGTGGGAGAAAAGTGGAAAAAAGAGGAAACGGAAGTCACACAATAAAATAAGGCGGATGAAATTGTCCAGTAAGAGTAAGTAGAATCAAGAAGAATGAGATGAGACCGTGCTCTTTCTCTTTCTCTCTTGCTCAAACATTCAAATCCTATATGTCTTATATGAATGAATGGAAGTTATGTTAACCTTTAGGGGACACATTATAAAAAAATCAGAACATAACCTTCATTGATATGTAATCACTCATAGGCGACGTAAAAAAGTAGTGAGTTCTAATGTAACCTATTATTTTTTTAGAGAGAGATTTTGCCGCCTCCAGAAATTTGCCGCCCTGGGCAGTTGCCCATATTGCCAATGCCTAAATCGGCCTCTGGCTATCATCCAATCTTCTTTGTGGTGCCCTAAATATTTATCCAGCTTTTTACTATGACCTTATATCCATCAACCATCAACAGGAGCATAGCATGTTACAATAAATAGTCTTCTGTTTCCCACTCTCGTTCTAACTCATAATAATTTAGGAGGAAAACACATACATTTTGACATGCTGTTTTGCTCCCTCATTCATAATTATATCAATTCCTTGGCTACCGTATGATTTATTCTCTACTCCTGACCATACTCCGAGACCATTCTTTACCTTAATAATCTCACATCCCTTCCTCTTTGTTTCTGGTACGTCCAAAACATCTAGCTCCATCATGCGCATAGTATCCCACAACTCCTCCTCCTCCTTCGTATAATCATGCAGCCTTGCCGATTAGAGATTCTCTTATATTGAAGATTGTCACTTTTATAGGAGAAGGACAATAAACAATAATTTATGGAACAATAGACGCGTGTTTAATTGAGAATATTATTTATTTTAACAGTTTGGAATGCTTCCAAATTTAGAATATACAGAACTGAATAGTTCTATATTACATGTCTGAGAATGAAAACTACAATGACATTTAATTATAAATTTTCAAATGAAAAGGATTGGGGAATTAATTAGTTCTGAATAAAAGACTTCAAAACCGGATGATTTCAAAGTTTTACTCTGATTTCATAACTGGATCATTTCAAACAGCATAATAGGAATCTCAATAACATAATATCTACTTGGAAGAGTTTTGAGTTAATTAATTTAAAATTATTATCAAAAAAAAAAAAGAAAATGTTCCAAATGAGATGAGTTTAGATAATTTCAAATTCAAGAAGCGCTTGGAATGAACAATTTTTAGTTCAAACGTCGAAAGTTTGAAAATATAGCGATGAACATTAAAATCCTATTGATTCAAGATTAAGGAATCTTACTAAAAAATTTTTCAATCAACTTCGAAATTTCAAATTTTTTGCGGTCAAATTCGTTCACAATTAAACAGTTCCAGATTGAAATTTAAGAAAATAGGTTAACCTCGAGTTGCAATGATAGGATTTAAATTGGAATGACTTCAATTGGAGAAAAGTTCCAAAGTCAATGATTTTATATTCAAATGCACGGAATAAGCCAACTTTAAGGGAAAATGAGTTGAAATCTTATCATTTCAAAATAGAAACATTAGAGTTTGAACAATTCCGAATGGGAAGCTGTTGAATCAGAAATAATTCCAAATTGGCGAAATCTTAGATATCAAACAATCCCTAATTCAAAGTTTCAAAATAAGACGATAAGAATTCAAGTTCTTCATGAGAAATTGAATAAGTTTTAATTAAAACTTTCAGAGAATAAAATTCTTGACTCTTCTTTGCTATTATGTTTTATTGAAAAAATATTCATTTTTAAGCGCTCGAAATCGAATGTTTTTGGATTGAAGTTTTGAAAAAGCAAATCCTGAATTTTGAATCGGATGATTGTGAATTGAAAGCTTCAAGAATGGAATATTTCTATATTGAAATTTGAAGATAGAATGATTCTGAAGAAGAAAGGACAAAATCCAAATAATTCCTAATATAAAGAAGTTCCGAATTCAATAAGTTGAGAATTATTATTTTGAAATGTCAACATCTGTTGATACAAGCAATAATAAATGAATAATTTTGAATGCGAAGTCTTGAAAAATGAGATGATTACAAATTTTTTGAATTCAATATATATGAATCAGAATCCGTCAAATTTTGGAATTTTTTTATTGTCTTTAAAATAATAAAATTTTAATTAGATACTTAATTCAAAATTGAATAATTTGAGGTCCAAAGTCGAATAGTTTTCAATTCAAAAACATTCGAAGTTGATTTCAGGATGAAAATTCAAATGTAATTTTTTTACAATAAGCTCTCGCGCTCTTCCGATTTGAAATTGGATGAGCCTGAATTGAAAAATTTATCTCCATTCAGAAATGTAAAATTATCGATCTAACGGGAGAAATGAGTTTTTAATTATATTCATTCATGTTTAAATTTAAGTTACGGTTTCCGCTAAGTTCCACGTCGAATTTTAACCAATTAGTTTGCTATTTTTTTCAAATTGGGGAAATATCATTAAAATTCTACTGAATTTCCTCAGAGGAAACTATTTCGTGGAAATGTATCAGAATATTTGATGCTGAATTTCCCAAGCTCCTGTCGCGACTGAATGGAGATGCAAATTTTCTGCAATCCAGAAATATTTTCTAAAACAAGCGAACCTCCATCACAGCATATATTTCTACTCTTAAACAAATATTCGTGCAATTTCCGGAGGATCTATTTTTGTTTAGATTAGGAAGACTTCGTCTCCAATTTTTCCAAATTTGACACAAAATCAAAATTTCTATTCAAATTCTCTCTCTCACGGTAAATGAATGTTTGATCAATTAATCATGTTGCATATTCCACTCAATGGAGAGTAAAACAAATCAATATAATGAAATGCTTCTGAGTATTTAACCATAACAAGAAACTCGTCATGTCATAGCTATGTAAATTCGCTATTCATCCATTGTTTCACACGTTTATTCCCTAATTCATTCATTTATTTTCTTCACATGAAAGCTTTTATGTCTCGCTAAATTTCGCTCCTTTTTAAAGGTGACAAACATATGAATATATAAACATGCATAAAGATAGCGAAACAGAGGAGATAAAAAAACATCTTATTATGCTTAAATTTTATTGTATCTCACTGTATGACCCTAAGCTACTCTCATACGTCTATTCCTCTCCCGTTCCCTCTTTCTCCTCTTCTCGACTCATTTCTCCTCCTCCACTCCTCCAGTCCCTTCTTTTGTTTCCATTTCCTCCTTTTCTTTTATTTTTTATTTTTCTCCTCTTCTTGACTTATGATTTCCAATATCTGTTCCCAACACTCTCTCATGGCTCCTCCTACACTCCTCAAGACCCATCTTCTTTTTCCTCTTCCTCCTTTTTTGACCCATACTTTCAATCTTCCTTCCCACACCCTCTCATTCCTCCTCCTCTACTCCTATAGCCCCTTCTTCCGTCTCCTCCTTCTCCTCTTCCTGACTCAAACTTTTCATTCCATCCTCTCCACACCCTCTCATTCCTCCTCCTCCACTCCCTCAGCCCTTTCTTTTGTTTACGTTTTCTCCTGTTCTTGACTCATGCCTTCTATTCTTCTTACCTCACACTACCTCATTCCTCTCCCTACACTCCTCCAGACTTATGTTCGGCTTCCTCTTTCTCCTTTTATTTACTCATGCTCTCCCTTCCCCCTCCCCCATACTCTCTCATTCCTCCTTCCTCACTCCTCCAGTCCCTTCTTTTGTTTCCTTCCCTTCTCTTCTTGACTCGTGCTTCCCATTCTTTCTTCCTGGTACACCTCTATTCCTCCTCCTACACTCCTTCAGACCCATCTTCCGTTTCTTTTCGCTCCTTTTCTTGAAATATGCTTTCCATCCTCTCTCTCCCGGCCCCCTCTTTTGTTTTTTTCCTCCTCATCATGACTCACGCTCTCTTTTATTCTTCTCTCCCTACATTCCTAGACCCTTCCCTCGGTTCCTGTCCCTTCTTTTATTTTCTCTTCCTTCTCTTCTGAACTCATGCTTTCTATCCCCTCTCTCTCTCTCTTACACTTCTTCATCCTTCCTCCTACACTCCTCCAGACCTATCGTCCGTTTCCTTTTTCTCCTTTTTATTGACTCATCCTTTCCATTCTCGCTCTCACACATTCTCTTGTTTCTCCTCCTCCACTCCTCCAGCACCTTCTTCTGTTTCTTTTTTCTCCTCTTCTTGACTTATGCTTTCCATTTTCCTCCCCCTATTCATTCCTCCTCCTCCACTCCTCCACTCCTCCAGCTCCCTTCTGTTCTTATCTTCTCATGACTCATGCTTTCTATTCTCTCTTTCCTACACTCTTTCATTCCTTCTCCTCCTATGCTTCAGCCTCTTGTTCTATTTACTTTGTCTGCCCTTCCTGACCCATATTTCCATTCTCTTTTTCCACGCTTCCTCAATCTTTCTTCTCTACTCCTCTAGCATTTTCTTCCATTTCCTTTTTCTTTTTTCTTGTCTCATTCTTCACATTCTTTCTCCCTCACACTCCCGTTGCTCCTCTACTAATCCTTCAGCCCCTTCTTCTGATTCCTTTTTCTTCTCTTCTTGACTCATGATTTTTATTATCTTTCTCTCCTACATTCCCTTATTCCTCCTCGTCCAGTTCTTCAGCTCCTCCTTCCTCCTTCCTCCTTCCTCCTTCCTCCTTATTCCTTCCTCCTTCCTCCTTTCTCCTTTCTCCTTTCTCCTTTCTCCTTCCTCCTTCCTCCTTCCTACTTCATCCATTATTTTCCTGTTCTCTCTATCCCCAAGATATTTAACAGCATTTTTCCATCCTCTCCTCCATTTCTCTCATACAACTATTTTATACATTTTTTTATGCCTTCTCTACCTATTCGCACACACTGTATTTTGTCTTTTTAGTCTTCTCCTGATACATTGCTTCTTTTACTTCATAGCCAAGTCTTTATCTTGCGATCCTCGCCCATCACCTTTCACGACATCATCTTCCGCGATATTTTGGCAATATTTCCCTTCCCATTGCCTTATACTATTAAGCGATCTTGATTCTCCTATCCCTCCCCCATCTGTCTGCTACTTGCATCTCTTCCGGTCTTCTTTCCAATCTCTCATTGCATCTCTCTATATATAACTTGGCTTTCTCCAGTCTACCTTCAATGTTCATCTGGTATACCTCTCTTGCAACGAACAACCTCTATCGCGTCTCTCAATCTTTTTTAATCTTTCCCATTACTATTCCCCATATGTGTTACAATACCCCTGCTGCTTTTTTCATATTTTCTTTAATATGTGCTTCCTTTTTCTTATCCGCTTGAACGACGAAACCAAATTAAGTGTATTTTTCTCCATAGCATGATCTTTCTCATCGCATTTCAATGAGGAACACGTCGCCTTCAAAGCCACAAACTGGGTTGAATTATCTTTCTTTGCTCTACTTCTTTTTTTGAACCTTCTGATACTTTTGAGCATACGGTTATATATTATGTAATGTCGGTAGCAGCGTCACCCGCCTATAACCTCTAACTCCTCCCCCTCTTTCTCTATTTTCACCACTATCCTTTTTTCCTATATTTCTGGTACATCATCCAGGTCCACTCACTTAATTGCTTCCCCCTATACTTCCCACTTTACTGAGGATTTCATCTTCTTCCTCTCTATAAACCCATCACCGCCTCTGTTTCTCTTTTGTGACATCTCCTCTCTTGTGCTCTTCTTCTACCTTTTTCTCTTCGATTATCATTTTAATGTCTACTCTAGCTAACAAATCCATGAATTATTTTTCCATTCTATCATTTTCATCTCCTGATCAACTCTTTTCCTTTATCTCTCACTCTCTATTTACTTCTTATTATACTTATTAATCCGAGTTATGGCTTTCCTGCTTTTGCTTCAAAGTTTTTATTGTGCTCCTCTTTCCTTTTACTGCATAACGCATCTTACGCTCTCATTTTCCTTCTGTATTCTTTTACACTACTCTGTTCTCTCTTTCATTTCTACAATCCTTTGCAATTTCCTTTTTTGTTTCTTAAATTCTTCATTGTACCTAATTTTTATCTGTTCGTCGACCCCCCCCCCCCCCTATTCTCCTGTCACTACCATATTTTGAGCCTTCTCATACTTTTTCGTACTCTCGTGCCTCATAACCTTCTATATTCCTGTTCTAGATAAACGGTGCCAGTTCTTTCAATCAATTCAGTCATTTTCTCCACTCTGCATTTACTCTCCTTGTCTTTAGAATTCCTTTTAGTTATATTGACTTCTTGCATTGAATTCTTCCTCTATGGTTAAATATACATCTCCTTTTCCTTCCATTAGCTTTCCTATCTTCTCTGTTTCTCCCTTCATATTTGAATTCACGTATGCTCCTACTATCATCCACCTCTTCCTTCCTAACCTTACCTCTTCAGCTATAATCCTACCTTCTGTTCCTTTGAACGTTTCACATATTTCTTTGTCGCCAGCTAATCTCTCCCCATTTTCATGACCATTCCCTCATTGCCCAGTACCTTTTTCTCTTCTCTTCCTTTTATCTTTGCCCTTATACCTCTTACCTGTATCCCCTAGGTAGCCTTTGTGTTACTTTCTTCCACCTTTCTCGTCTATCCATGTCTTAATCACCATCACGACTTCCCATCACTTCACTTTTGTGACAAACTTCCTATCCTTCTTTTTATCCATCTTCATTACAATAACGCATCCTCCAATCTCTTCTCTTTTTGTTCCTTTCTATTTTTCGCACCCCCACATTTTTTCTTTCCTTCTCTTTCGTTTCCTCCTAACCAACATGGTGAGGAATTTTTTTTCAATATTGAAAATTTCGCTTTTTCATGGAATAAGATTTTTATTTGTAACAACTTCAAATATCTTTAATATGATCTAATTAGACGTTTTGGATAGTTTTGGTTTCGAGTTCTTCAAGTTTTTGAACTGAAACAATTCATGTTACAGGTCTCAAAAATGAAACTTTTCCTGAATTTTGCATCAAAAATTGTAATTTTCATTCTGAATTGTAGAAGTGTCGAAGATGATGCAATTTTTTATCAGTTATTTATGATATGATATCTTTCTCATTTGAGAGATAAAAGAGAATTAAATATTAAATGAAATATTGTAGAGTTAAAAATGGAATAATGTTAAAGTTAGTATAAATTTAAAGTATCCCCAAATTATTCCAATTCTTCAAACAGAAGAAAACAATGCTTATAAACGTAGGATTCAAGAATCGATTTCAATCAATTAAAATTTATTTCACAAATTCGAAAACATAAAATACCTAATACAAATTAATGCTTTCATAATATCATGAATGAATTTTCCAAATCCCAAAGCTATTGAGCGCTACTTATATAGTAGTTGATTGCGCCCACATATCGTTATTTTTTCTTGAATTAGCCTTTTGTTCATAATCGATCCTTCATAAGGTATTTTTTGTCTGAGGCTGGCCAACAGGAAGGTCGGAACGTCGCAAGTTGCATTTCTTTGACTTGAATTATTACTATTGACTGAGGAACAATCCTTGTACTTTTATCTTGAAATTTGATAGAAAGATCGAGAATATAAAGATTGCTATTTTCATTAATGAAATGCGTGCCCCGGAACAGTTCCAGATGATACATGGAGACTGGGTATGTGAAATGCGAGATGTGTAACTGATCCAAAGGAAAATGAGCTCCGAAATATAATGTGTATAAAGAAGCTAGAAATATAATGCGTACCAGGAACAAAGAAAAAGGGGTATGCGGTTGAAGTTGATAATTTATCTACTGCTGCTGGCTTTCGTAATGGTCAAGTTTGGATTCGACTTGCAGCTGCGGTTTTGCGGAGTTTCGTGTCTTCTACAGGTTCCCTCTAGTTTTTAGTTTTCTCTGTATCGACCGACAGAAGTTGGGCGGTCGGCGTTCGCACGCTCTCCCACCCAGGGCAGGTGCTCGCTTCTTTCCTGCAGTCGGTATTGTTTCTGCCTTCGACCTGCGCGCGGCTCTTCATTGCGTTCGGAGATGGGCGGCTGAGAATTGAAGCTCCACGGCTTTTTTGAGCGTCTGTAAGGGTGTCGGTGAGTAAGGTTCCCTGAAATTGGGAGAGTCCGGTGAGTACTGCTGTCTTCTAATGAGTGCATACTTGATTTCCTTTCTCATGCACTGATTTCCCGACTCGATCATCTCTTGTGTTGTAAAGGTAACGAGTCGGATGCCGTATTCTCCCCGGTCGCGTTGGGATCGATGGTTCTGGGAGAGCTATCGTGATCGTAGCTTCCGGAGGCTATATCTGTTTGAATATTTCGGAGCGACCCCCAGAATTTTTTGGGTCTGATGAGGCATGAGAGTATCCTGTCTTGTGTTTGAAACGTGATATTCTGTTTGCCTGATTGTTTGTCTAAGTAGCTTCTTTCCCAGGCGCGTAGCCAGAAAAATTTTTCGGGGGGTGTTTTGTTCAACGTGTCAGCAAATATCAAACATATGTTTATGTATGTGTATATATTTTTTGACATTTCGAAGGGGGGGGGGGTTAACCCCCCCCTGGCAACGCGCCTGGTCTTTTCCTCGGTGGCCTACGCCATTCCGCAATTATTTCTCCAACCATTGACAAGGTAGAAAGTGGGCTCAAACTCTGGTGAGGAGGAGATGAGAAATCACATAGTATCTCAGTAGTCGGACTGATTATAAATAAGAGAGCAAAACAGGATGTCAAAAAGTTTGAGTGTGTTTCTTCTAGAATATTGTGGGTTAGAGTGACAGTAGGAAGCAGAGAGCTGTTCATCGTTTATAGCAGTATGCGATTCTTGTTGAAGAATTCAATTACCTGACGACATGAATGGCTGGGCTTCTGTGCTATGCGTAGGTACCAACCGAGAACTTGATCATTTCAAGGACCTAAAAACAAACAGTAATTCGGATAAATGGATTGGTTTGTGTTCAGAAAAAGGTTTGTCTGTTTCAAACACTTGATTCAGGCATAAAATGATACAGATGTATATTTGATGCAGTTGCAGAAGCCATAGGATGATCGTCCTTTTTGTAGTTAACAAGAGGAAAGAAGGCTTGTGGAAGATACAAGGCTTCTGGGAGGTTCTGAATGCGAAAACGTTCACTATCTCATAGTTTTAGAGGTAAATGTAGGTCAAAGGTGGAGAAGAAGGAAATTCATTAATGAATCGAAAAAAACGCAAGTAAGAACAGAGAATCTGCAGAAAACTTAAGTACAAATAGTATATCATCAAAGGCTGGATAAATATTTGAGCATTATATAGAAGATTGCAAGATTGAATTGGTCAACAGAAATTTAGAAGGTGCATGAATAAAAATGCGAGATGGCATCTTCAAGAGTGCATCGGAAGTGTGTGGTACTGCGACTGTTGGAAGAAAGTCCAGTGATGTTCAAAGCAATGATCAAATATGAGTGGTAGTCAACGAGGAGAAAGAAGCGTACTTGAAAATGCTGAATAAAAGAGGTCTTAGCGATCGGGAAAGGACTAGAGTATGATATGATTATAAGGATGAAAAGAGGAAAGCAAATATACTAGTAAAGGCAAGCAAGACAAAAATCAAAGCAGAGGAAGATACGAGAATGCAAAATGATTTTAACAGGAATAAGAAGCTATTCTACGAAAGGGTTAAAAAGACTCAGGAAGAAAATACTAGCACTGATGTTGTCAGAACTAAGAATTCTGTTGGAGGGCAATACATATACCACGTAGACTTTTTTTCACCACTTTTTGACCCCCTCTCTTCTCCTTGTAGAAAGCCGTGGAATTCGCTTGTTCCCCTCGTGGACAAGCGTAAAATTTTGCCATATCGCATTTGGACAGACTCGAAGACTGCATGAGTGATTGTTTCGAGGAACTGTGTGAAGGTGGTGCCAGAGAGAATAGCACTTGTGACATAGACAACGATAGGTTTGACAATCCTGACGCAGGTGGCGAAAAAAATCGGCATCGATGGCATTATTTCCGTGATTGGGAGACTGAAGAATAGCAAGACTGACGATGTGACTGCTCTTAAATGTTTAAGAGCAGTACTGAATATTTGTTTATTTGGCTGTGTGGATTCATGAACATGAGTGCTGTGAGCGTTCAAGTTCCGAAGGATTGGGGAAAGTCGATAACTGCTGCACTTTGCGAGGAAAAGGGTATCAAATGCGACTATACTATCTATAGAGCGATAATTCTACCAAGGGCTCGATAATATAATATATAATAATACATAATAATAAGGTCACGGAAACAACTAGGGAAAGCATCTAGGGAGTCTGATGTGCATTCATGCCAGGACGATCATGTGCGGATTAGATATTTAGCTTCAGACAGATCAGGAAAAAGAGTCTCAGAGTAAAACGGTGGCGTTTTATTCAGCATTCGTTGACCTGGGAAAAGTATTCGACAATGTGGATGGAGATAAACTTTTGGGAAGTCTTGAAAGAGTATGGAGTAGATGGTTGGCTTCCGAAAGCAATACAGGCAATATATAACGATAGCAGAGTGAGTGTGAGAGTAAATGGACAACTGAGTGACTGGTTTGTGTTAGGCAAAGTGCTAGATAAGAATGCGTTATACCTTTTTGGATGTTCAATATATACGTAGTCTAATGATGATAAGACCGTAACAGCAGAATCAGTCAATGGATTGCAGAGGCTGATGAGCAGACCTTACATCTACTATTGCCGGAGTAACCTCGTGTATGTTTTTTTCTGCGCAATATAGAATTGAAAATCAAATCATGTTTTTCTTTGTTTGCAAACAACCGATGGATTCTGCCTGATCTAATACTTATCCTTGCTTCCTTCTTCTATATATCCTTGCTCAAACATTACCAGGTCAAACCTGGTTCCAAATCTTTGCATATCAATTTCTTGATCTTCAGCAGTAAAAACAGGCTGGATCCAAACGAGCTACGCAAACTCTGCAAGTGATTTGGTCAAATCGTATCAAAAAAAATGGTGTTCCTTTCAGGTATTTGAAATCGATCGGAGACAGTTTCTACGAATCAAATCTTGAGAAGTTTCGTTTATCATTAATCATTTCAGTTGAGAATTCAATTTCTAGTTGTTAAACTGTGTTCCTAATTTATCTCCTGCTCGTAACTTCCGTCGGAGTTGGATTCGGGTTCGATTTGCAGCTGCGGTTTCGCGGTGTTTTGTGTCCTTTACAGGTTCCCTGTAGTTTTGAGTTTCCCCCGTATCAACCGACAGGAGTGGGTCGGCGATTCCACTACCCGATTTGAAATTCGTCTTTCCTGGGTAAATTCGACTCTTCTTCATCTAATATTTAAATCTTGTTTGGTACAAAAATAAACTACCTGGTTCGAATTTGAACTACTCTGCGAAAAAATTAATTTATTCTTTGGTTTGTTGAGAATTTATATTTCCAAGATTAGCCTTTTTATTAGTGTACTCATGTGTATACTCCGTTCGAAATTCGTCTTCCAAGGTAGAACATTCATCTATACATCGCTCTTCATAAGTAAAAGATTAAACAGGTTCAAACTTCAACTAATTACGTCGAACTTGAACAGCTTTCTCAGTAATCCATTTTTTTCAAGATCTTCCTCTCCGTTTGTGAATGCATACTTTCTTTGAGTAATTCGTCTTTTTGAGTGGAAAATTATCATAGATTATTTGAGATTCATCTTCTGAATGGGGATTCAACTACATTGCTAAAAATTCGTCGGCTTCTATTAAATTAAACTGGTTGGAAATGGTTTTTTTATAATAAATTGTCCGATTAGTAATTTGAACTATTCCATTAAAAATCAAAAACTATG
>WSXT02190896.1:0-19824 GCA_011762715.2 Neuroterus valhalla
AAAGGGATTGTCCACCCTCGCAGAGCCCCGCATGCGAGGGCAAGGCTGTATACTCCAGAAGGTCGCCCGTTATTCTGAAGACACCGTAAGGAACACCACACCCAGGTGCCATTTAGCTTTCAGCACGGTTGTTCACGCCTTAGCTTGGGCGTTTTTACTTCGGGACCATCCCTGGTCAATTGTCCGCGACTGCTTATTAGTTTTCGTAACCGTACTCAGCAGAAATCCTCGGCACAGGGACCCTCTATCCGCAACCTGAGGACGCGTTCGGTGGCTTTGTCGGTGGCTTTCTAGCTAACATTTTATAAAACTATTATATAAATTAAGAAATAAGTGCGTCACACTTATTAGTTTATAAACATTAAAAAAATAATCTCTTAGGATCCTAATAGTTCCCGTCGCCGGATCCGGTGTCAAATCCGACGTCGGAATCGATCCCAATTTCCTACGTCATTTCCGACATCGGAAACTAGTGAGGATCCGCGAAAACCGCTTGCCAGAACTTCCATAAGAACTCACTTTGGTTCTTCTGATAATTCTTGCGCAGTTTCTTACACAAGTTCTTACTCAAGATCTTAATCTCTGATTTTGACGAGGGTGGAGGGCTGCAGTTGTAGGAGCAGCCTAAATGTAACATAGGAGTTCCAAGACTGAACAATTTCAAAACGTAAAATTTAAGACCGTTTGAATGAACAGTTTTAAAATTTAGGCTTTTTGAGTTAAAAATATGTTAAATGGAAGTATCAAATGTTGATAGTTTTTTGAAGATGCTATTTGAGCCATTTTATAATAAACTTATGATTATTTCAAATGGGATGCATATAGAAGATAATTATGCTATGAGTTTATTGAGGTGAATTGAAGTTTATAAATAGCAGACATTTTAACATCGTTAATGTGTTAGATTAAAACGTTAATTCAATCAATTCATTTTGGTATTCTATATTTTAGTACAAATACCACTTTCAAATTATTTAATCTGGGTTTAATTTATTTGAGATATTTTCTACCAAAGACAAAAGAAAAGTTCCGAATACAGCAGTTCAAGGTAATTTTCCGGTTCAGTGACTGCAATCTGCCTCTGGGGTGTTCTTTCTTAAATGACCTTACCCAAAAAATTAAATTGCTCCGACAAGATCATAAGCATTCGTACAAAAAATTGACATTCAAAAATGAAGGAAAAGAAGAAATTCACTTTTTCCCCATCCTCCAAAATTTTTTAGTTCTCTGCTTGCCTGTTATATGTGTATCTATGCATGTATGACCGCGAATTTCTAGAGAACGACAAATTTTTATGAAAGTGTTTGTAAATGAATATTCTGGATTCGAGGAAGGTTACAGATAACCCCTGTACGCCGCTACTTTGGTGGACTAGCTCCAAAGTACATCCATAAATAAATGTCAGCCCACTTTTTACTGGAATGTGTCATTTTTTTCGATATAAAGTATTATTCATCTTTGACCCATGGGTGGATCCAGTAGGGAGCTCACAAATATGTGGCAGAGAGCATATATTAGAGCGACGGACATATTCTTTGTAATGAGCCATCATGAGTCTCAATATCATCCGTACAAACATAATTGTGATCGATTGAATGCGAAAAGAGCGCGTATTTACAATATTTTTGCACTAATTAGCCCGTAACTTGTGTTATAATCAAGATTTTTCCAAAAATAACAATGGGAAATGTTCGTGATGAAATTCACAATCAATCCTTTTAATCAGAAATCTCATAAATATTGCAGACAACGAGATATATCGATTCAAACAATTAGATTGTTGATAACAAAAAAACTTACGGGTTTCGGGCCTGGAGACCTCGAAAAATCGATTCTCCGCACCAAATAACTTAAAAATAAACAAAGTCTCCGACTGGACATGGAAATGCCTACGGCGACGCCCGCCAGCGCCCGGACTATAAGGTCCAAGTGCATCCAAAAATATCACCCCCTAACTCTCGGTTAATATTTATCTCAAGGGCGATATGTTTACCACGAAAATGCCATCTAGTAAGACTACACTTTGTCGGAGTTTGAGTACGATTTTTTACATTCTCATTCTGCATGAGAAGGTATTGGTTTTATGGCCCTTTTTAAGGCCGTAAAAGAAAGGACGAGTTCGTTAACCAGACATTTTTGACCAACGGTTCTGGTTTTATCCATCGAAATAGCTTTTTGAAAAATAAAAAATGCACATTTCTGCTCAAACTAGGCAAGGTGCAAAAAATGTTGAGGACCAAAATGATTTATTTTGAAAAGATCTAAAAATTTTCTTGAAACCACTCGACTATAATTTTGAGAGAATATTTTTTGAATAAAATGCTTATTCTTGCCTCGTAGAACCTTTTCCTTTTAAACAAGAGAGTGTAAGCAGAAGGATAATTGGATCTAAACTGAAATACTGAGCCAATTTTAGAATATTAACCTAAACTAAATAATTAAACATAAATACATTGAGTTATTTACTCACCAAACAATTTTTACGCATGACTTTTTGAGATCTTTTATTTTCAGGTAAACATACAAAAGGTGTACGCAATGCAAAGTGTATGCGATCCGATAACTTTAATATGTATAAATTATCAATCGTCGTTATTACACCAAATAATTTCGTTTCTCAACTTTTACAATCACTGTACGCAAACAGACGAGTTTCACTTCAGCCCTTTCGCTGATACAGCTGTCAATAAACATTCATTCATACCGGAGGCTTAATATTTCACAAATGTAACAAATAAACCGTCAACTTATCATATCACATCCGGTAAATACATTATTGAATTTAATGACAGGAAATAGTATCAGAAGAATTTATAAAATCCTATACTTTGACTAACCAAATTACACCATTTTTAATCTTCAGATTTAAAAATGAAAATTGTGAACAACTTACTGTAGGAAAATTTTGAGATTTTGTTGAAACATCTAGTTTGTAAAATAACTTTGCTGACTTGAAGCATGTTTCAGCCGTAAAATGTATGCCTATTCATAAAAATAATTAAATTGTTTAATATCCTCCAATCTAGATTTCATCGCTTTCCAAATAAAATTAAAAATGTCATTTTATTGCACTCTGGAATTCATCTTTCAAGTTAAACAAAGAAATTCCAAATTTGTTAAAATCAGCTGATTTATTACAGAACAACTGTGCAGATGTTTTATTTCATTTCCAAATTTGATTAATATTTTACTGCCGTCGTGATATAACAAGTCAACTATAAATACCCTAATTTTATTGTGTGACGAAGCAACAGTAAAAACGCCCATGTTCATGCATAGGCTCGGCACCAGAAAATCAATATTTCAGTACCAACTAATACCAAAAAGCAGCGCATCTAAAGTTGGAAAAAAGAAATTGGCACGAAAAATAAGTATTCAGACATGGATGAATAATGGATAAATGTATATTTGAATCACTCTTATCATAAGCTGGTACTACTGAAACACTGACTTGGTGAAATGTGAATTGGACTTCGATTTTGGTAAACTAATCGATCTACGGAATAGCTGAGTTACATACATTCCTAAGTACGAAAAATACTTACCATGAAGAACTCAACCATTCTCACTTTTAAAAACTGTTCTCTTCTACATAAACATTCCCTAATAAAAAGAGCAAATTTGTTACTTGAATACTCTAATCTTCTGGAGAAACTATTGAAAACTTCCTTCTTGTCTGTATTATCGCATCGACTTGAAATAGAATTTGTTTATTCTTCTTCCTTTTTTTGCAGGCATCTAGATCATTCTGACAGCTTCCAAAAAACAAATATATAATTATCGAGAGGAATAAATTTCACTTGATATTTGAAGGGTGGAAATTCAAAAACGTATAAGCGCCATTTCAAGAAGGATAATTTTCGTATTTGAATAGGTGGAAAGTTGACCCTTCTTGAAATGGCTCATATACGTTTTTGAATTTCCACCCTTCATTTAATCTCCTTAGAATTCAAAACCGGAAATATAATTATAACTTTTGACTGTACAAAAATAGAATTTTCAGTGATGTACATTGTACAAAGAATTCAAATCAGAATATAGGTGAAAACTAATTATTTGAATAAAAATAGAAACAATTATGTGAAACCAGTTACGAAGTTCAGAGAATCTATTCAAATTCCGACGTCAAATAAAAGTAAATGCTCAATATAATTATCTATTTTCGGTGCTAGTTTTGGAAATGTATTAGAAGATTTCTTCACATAAAATTTGTGCGGATAAATTATTTTACAATTTCTTTATCAATCGCCTCGAGATTTCGTTCAACAAAATCAGCTCAGGTTATGCCTATACAAGGCAAATTTCTACTGAATAATTATTCAAGTGTACAATATATCTGGTTAAATTCACAGAGATCTCTTCTTTTCTTACAAAATCGAAAATCTCAGCATGCTTGATTATCGAAGATTTCGCTCATACTCTTACATACATTCAATGTTAGATTAGTCGAAATCCTTAATAGAGAATATAAATGTGTAACTACGGAGGTATTATTTGCTTCATTGTACATAGTCGATCTATTTTGTACATCTTTACTCTGCAGCATCTTGTTTCACACTTCGAAATATCCATTCCCATTGGATTTCTTTGATATCTGGTCGAATAAGCAGTTTTAATCAAAATGATAAATTATTTGAGATGATGGAGTGGAAACTACTTAACAGGAAAACGTATAGGAAATGAGAAGTTCATTCTTAGTCTACAAACTTGGATTTATATATATATTTATATAACATATGTAAATAATTAAATATATATCGTATCGTAAAGTAAGCTAATAGTTTATTCCAATGTCATGTGGCAAAATTAAAAAAAAATTCTCGATTCCTATGGTAAACTTGAATATAATCATAGCTAGCAGTGTTTGGTGCCTGTCTTTCAAGGAAATAAAATATAATCTTCCATGCGGAAAATATCAAAAGTTGCCATATAATTATTGCCAATTTTACTCTTCAATATTCTTGTTTTTGAGAAAGGATTTTAAATTCGGATTAAAAATTACTTAAAATTGTAAATTCTACAAACTCCGGAATAAAAATAAGTCACTCACTCGTCTGGAGTTTTGAAAACTACAATTCGAGTTAAAACATTCAGTTTATACATTTTATTTATTAAATTGGCCTGTTTTACATGAACATTCAGGAACTTTTTACAAAGGTCTGAATTTAAAATCGTCGAGTTTCTGAAATTCGTAGGGTTTTGTCAGGCAGAACTGCCTTAGATCTATTCAGTAAGCACTGTGAGATAGTATATCACAAACAGGAAACTGATGAAAACAATAATTGAAGGTCCCTGTCGAATAGGGGGTCTCACGCGTAGACTTGGAAGGAAAAAGAGAGGATAACGCGTAGCTAAGGCCGAGTTCATTGGACAAATAGTAGTTGTAAAATTATTTGTAAAATCAACTCAGCCCGTAGCAATGCGTCATCCCCTCTCTTTCCTACTAGGCTGGCTTAGTCAACGCGCGAAACCCCACATTCTATAGGGACCTTCAAAATTGCTGAGCAAATGTAATTCGCTAGATAAAATTACTTTATTAAAAAAGGTACTTCAATTTAGATGCCGTCACTTCAAGTTTATAATTCTAACGGCAACAGCAGTAAAATTCCCAAACACTGATGGCTAGAGAAAATTCATTCGTAGTTAATTAACTCCATGAGTGATGCGATGAATATCATAAATTAAACTTTTATAGGTATATAGTAGTAATTATGCAAAAGTGTGAGCTGCGGATAAAGATTGTTACGTTCTCTTAAACTGTTTCGCACTGTGGTAAGAATATTATAACAACTTTATCTGTAGGAGCTACAATTTTTAAATTCTTTCTTCCAGAGCAATGAACTGATTTTGACACTAATCCTCTAGGGGAGTTAGCATCTAGAATATTTACATTCTTGTCGATTTTTAGAAACCAACGTGGGCCCTAATTATTTTCACAATTGAATTTCATTACAGATATGTACACACCCTTGAATCTGTAAAAAATGTCAGGAAAAGATCAGCAATCGAAATAGGCAATAAAAATGCCCAAGCTTTACAGAATTCGTAACTAGAAAAATGTTGACTATAGAATTAAACTAATGAAATTAGCTATTCTTGCTGTGTCCCAATTCAAACGTCGGGTTGAATATTATTACGCACATGAATCAGGACCGATGAATACTCAAAGCATTACTCGACGATCTATCGGCGAACACCAGAGCAATATCTCTATTACACTTATCAAGTATGAAAACAAATCCATACCTTCATCACAGTGTATGTTTCATTCTATGCACGTCATTGTCATTATCATTACACTTGACTTCTTTTAGCGGCGGATTTAACCATCTCTTTGAAATTTATTATTGTCCTCCAAATCGTTAACTTTCTGTTAAAAGAAGCTCTCTCGGAGTGCACGTCGGAATCGACCACTCCGGTTATAGTACACACACGCACTGCTAAATGCCAAACCAAACAACAGATGGGTTTAATAAATAATACTCTCTGGTTAAGCATATGATTTGGAATAAGTTTTAATTCATTTAGATTCATTCAAGTTCTTTGTATTCTTTTGAGTATTTTTTTCTACTGCACGGAATATTTTTTTAACTCTGCCAAAATATCCACGTTGATGCATCACTGATCAAGCGTTTCAACATAATTGAAAAAGACAACTCAAAAAGCAAAGTGGTTTCTTTAGATGGCGCATTAGCCGTACGCTCCGAGAGCTTTTCGAATGACATGGAGGTACTGAAATGTAATTTGAAAATCAAAAGTTCGGCCGAAACTGATTTGAAAAGCATTTGCGGTTCAGAATGTCTCACTTGTTTCTGCCTTTTATGTTCCAAATATTACTACGTGCCAATAAAGTCTACTTGATAGAAGTTATCAAAAAATCTGCTTTAAGAGAACAAGATACTTGCTGAACATCTTATTAAATTTTACGATTATTAGTATTACTCATTAATTCTGTTACTGTTTTTTCTTGTTACTCATTAAATATTTAAATGATTGTTCATTACAGTCAAATTTTTTTTTCATTTTTTTCCTTACTTTCTTTGTGGTCTCACGAAAAATTCTTATACAAATATGCCAATTAAAGATTAAGTTGCAGTCACGAAAACTGCATTTGTCAATTCTCACTCTAAATTTTATTGCAGAAGCTAGTCTGTATTTTAACTTGTCCACAGAGTAAGTGAATATCTTTAATGATACTTACAAGTACTAACAAACTGGCTTCTTCTGAAAACGCTATAATGGAGCGATTTCCTTAGTTATATTTAAAAGAATTACGTTTTCTGCCGAACTTATTTTTTCTAGACTGGTCACAAACACGCTTGCCCTTTTCAAAGTCTTACAGCCTTTTTCTGACTCGAACCGAGTTAAGCCGCACAAAGTCCCGCTTCTTCGCTTCCACTGGAAGTCTCTTAGCACACTGAATTAAACTCTGCACAAATATTTTTGTCGGGTTTTCGTGTTTAGAGATTTTTTTTTCTGTTTATTTGCACCGAGGTGGTGCAGTGTATTTTCACCGGGTTTCAAACCGCTTACCAGGGTCACGCCGTGGTATAAAGAGTGACACTGGCAATGTGATGATTCGCCATAACTTCAACGATGGCGTCACGGATTCCGTAACAGAAGGTGCATCCGAACGGATTTGTGGTGTTTGTAGAAGACGAACGATTAAGCACGACAGGTCGAGCCTTTGCTTTCAGTTGTTGGCTCACTCTATCCCATTTTGTATAGGCAGTGATCTAAAACATCACCTTTCGTTATTTTAAGGAGCAATTCGAATAATTCAAGTCGTGATTGAGGTGGGCCAAAGCTGGATTCATGATCGTGCAAAGGATGGGAGAAGGAGTTTATTGAACGATTTTTAATACATGCTGCAACAACATCCGATTCTGAAATCTAAATACAATTTGATATGAACAACAGTGTAGTGATTTACAGCTGTTTCAAAAGTTACTAATTTTGAAATCGCAGGGTTTCAGATAAGATAAGTAATCATTTCAAAGTCGGAAAGCTTCGGTTCATTTGAAAATCTTCAGTTGATTCGAGGAAACCCAAATTTCAGTTTGAAATATTAATACTCTGAATAATTCTCTTTCGAAAATAATAAAAGAAAGTAGTTTTATCTTGCATACTCTATTTAATAATTATTGAAATAGTTTGTATTTCTCTCAGTAAGCAGTTACGAAATGAAAAATGGTAACCAGGGATTAAATGTATTGCATCGAATGTGATCAAAATTGAATAGAGAATTTGCAATGCCATGAATACGGAAAATAATCATTGCGTGAGAACATTAAACTGAGCTTATTTTTACAAGGTAGGAGGTCTATGCCGTTATAGACTTGGATTTAGGTCGAAACATATTGGCAGTAAATAGAATTCTATTCTTTTAACACCACAAAACGGTATAGGTATTCAAAAAGTTTATTATAAAATTTAACGTGATACGCGTAAGATAAGGCTCAAATACCTTTTAATTCAGAGTTGGATATTCAGTATCTTCGAAAGAGCACCTGTTACATTTAATCTTCTTTACATACGTATTTAGTTTAAAAAATTTACTTACATTCAAAATAATGCAAAGTGCCAAACATTCAAAGTGAATAATGAAAAAATGTTATTTTTGAACAGATTTACAAAGTCTCGAACCACTTGAAATCTTGAATGATTTTCTATATCTTTTGGAAGCTTGAGTGGGAACATCTATTCATAATATCAGAAACTAAACATACTGAATTCAGGGTCATATTAACATGAAATATAAGGGTTGAAAGTCATCATAACGGCCATTCATTTAATTAAAGGAGGTATGAATACTTGAGAGTTGAAATAGGCGGTTTTATCCAATTTTTCGATGAATTGAAGAAAAAAAAAATTTGAATTTCAAACAAAACTATATAAAAAGTGCAAACCAATTCTCTATTGGTTTATTGCAGATTTGAATTTTAAAAAATGAAATTTCTATTCCCGTTATTCTTTCAAGGCATTAAATTGCTCATTTATATCTTACAAAAAATCAACATTTCTTGAAATAACTTTCTCCATTTTAATTTTTACAAGGTTATAAATTCAGAAAAAAATAATTTTGAAAAAAAGGTATTTTCCAAAATTTAAAGCGTTTGAAAGAAACTGATATGCGGAAAATATATGCCAGGTAAAAAAAAAAGATTTAAGGGCATGTGAAACCAACCTCAAAATATTTTTTCGGGCATATTTTTTGCACACATCACGTCGATACGAATTGAGATACACGAACAAATATTTTTCAACCTTGTTTTTTCTTATTTCTAGTAGTGTAGTGGTATAAGAACGCTCATTAGTGCATTCTATTCTTTTTCATTTCCCCAATTTTGAACTTGATATTGCACTTCGTGAGGGCGTGAGTTTTTTAAACATAAATCTTCGATTTTCGAATTATTTAATCTAACGCTTTCCCAATTCACTCCTTGAGCAAGCCTAAAAACTCATAGGCGTCCGTATTTTTCTAATTATGTTTAAACTTAAAGGATAAGAAGGTTTTGAAATCATCCCTAATCTAATTTTGAACTTTTCAACTGTAATTTTTTTCCAACCAAAAAAGTTTGTAATTTGAATCCCGTTTAACTGAGGAGGATATTTGAACTGTCCTATCGTTACAAATTAAATTTCTCGAACTAAAATACTTTGAAACTTTATGATTCTTTTTTTCATATTTAAATATTGAATGAATTGACATAAAATTTTTTTATTTTGTGTGGACATATTGTCGGATAGGAATAAAAATGATCAAATTTCTCACAAAAATCTAATAAACCTTTTCATATCATTCGAACGAGTCACACGTTGCATTTGAAAACAATAATCTGCGTAAAATGTATTCAATCAACATTAATTTCTTCTGGAATTTCTTGAAAGTTAAAAATGGGGAAAAAGTCGATAAGGGCAGTGTATCTTTTCAGTTTAATTTATTTATTAATTTAAAGAAGATTTCATCTTATAATTGGGAGCTGACTTTTGGAAACAGTTTTCTAGTTTTATGGACTTTTTGTGATATTTTTATGTTACACAAGATAAATTTTTTAGAATTCATGTTCTTTAACGTTCTTTTCAATGATTTCAAAAATGAGCTCTGCTAAAATTGTCACAGTTAGTTTATTTTAAATCCTGTTGATTTTTGATAAAAATTGGTAAGGAATGAATAGACTTAGTAAATTTTAGACTTTTTCAACTGATTGAAGGAGAGACATATTCCAACTTCTTAAATTACATTCAATTTTAAAATTAATATTGTAACTCTGATACTTATATTCTCTCATCCAAGTTTTTCGTTCCTCATCCGAATACTAACCGAGTCAAGCATTTCCTAGTTTTGATTATTCAACAAGAACTCTTTGCTCAGCGTACACTTTTCTTATATATTTTGAAAGGAGTAAAAAGTAAACTTTCGAACCAATTTTTGGGCGAATAATGAAAATTCTCTTACAGCTGGATTATGCAGTCTTCAATATTACTAGATTTTTTTCTTCTAAGTTGAATTTCAATTTGAAAATAGTTTAATTCGTAATTTAATGCAAATGTTTAGAATTTCAAGCAATCATTTGGAAGTAACGATTTTCATACGATTTCAAAAAGATCCTAGCTAATCATAATTATGCAATTACAACAGCAAATTACAACACAGCCTAATAATCGATTATTTCTTCAAGCGTATCAATATATTCTTATATTTCCAAAGTGTAAAGTGCTAAGCCGACACCCTGAGATTGCATGTAAACAAAATGTACTCTTTGCATTATGAACTGTTCAAAGCCGTGAGTAATATTCGCATGCATGAAATGATGTTCTTATACATAAAGTGATATTGGAACTTAATAAAGAAGATTCACTCGCATGAAGAAGTAATCTTCTATTGTATATGATAATACCCTCATACATTAAAGATTTATGCCATGCATTTTTCCACAATGATCTGAAGCCCGACTTTTGAATTTTATGCACAAATATTTTTTTAAAAGTACTAATTAATGAAATATAGTTTCAGACTCACAGTGACGGGAGAGGGAGCAACGTCGATGAGTTTTCCAGAATCCAAGGAATTGCTTTCTGGGGGTAAAGTGAGAACGAATTCACAACGGTGATACATATTAAAATTGTAGTGACCCGGATAATTTGTATGCAATACAAATTTTTTGATGCATTGGGTTTTAGCATCGAACAAAATATCCTGAAACATAGGAAAGTTATTTGATCCACACATTTCAACCATTAATAGGAGAAAAAATTGTGCAAATTGGAAAACCTACCAATCCCAAAGTAAAGTAATTATAGAAGAAATCAGATCTTCTTGCTTTGTCCCGCTTATGTGCATGTGGACTGTGAATACGCATTTTATCTTCAGCTTTGAAGAACACACGTGACGGTGCTCCAAGAGCACTAAAAACATCCTCACAGGTATCACCAAACCATACCTGAAAGAAAGAAATTACATTAAATTGATAAGATATATAAATTTCAACGAAAACCAGCATGAAAAAAAATCTAAATATAATTGTAAATTTGTTAGTTGCTTACAAATTAAAAGAATGGAATAAGATGTATGTAATAAATTCTTCTAACATCAAATTATTGTCAATTGTCTAAAAAAGAATGCTTTTTGAGATGGATTTTTCTGATTTTTTTTTATTTATTTTTTTTTTTTCGCTAAGACTATGAAAAGATTATGTAGGTTGAAAAATGAGGGAGACGGGCAGTTTTGAAGTTGGAACTTCGAAAAACCTTTTTTTCGAGGATAATGCATTTAAAGACGTTTCAATGTAGAATTAGCCGACCTACATTCACTCCCGGGACATAAACATAACGTCACTAGATAAAGCATAAAATCAACATTACAAATTACTAAGAAATGGGGTCATTAGATATACAATACGATTTTCGACAACAATACCTGCTTCGTTAGGCAGTGCTTCTTGGGTTCCAGAAGAACTCTGGGAGCAGAACTGCCTTCAGTGAAAAGGTGCATTCTGAGACCACGAGTTCGAGTCTTGTCTCTTACAACTTCTGCCTTCTCCAGGTATAAGTTATTGTGATAGCAAGCCTGAAAAGGAAGTCGGGATTGAGTTTACATCCAGGTGTTTTTCCAAATGAATCAGAAATCAAATGCTCAAGGAATAATTACAAGTGGCAAGGGTGGTGGTGGTGTTTTTAAGTGTTCTTCGCTTCCTGTACCTCCCGCAGGCATATTTCCCATGTAAATGGCAGTCTTAGCGACTAAAGGAGACGTTCCATTCGGAAACTGCAAAGAACCCAAACCGTGCGCATACCCTGGCTGGAACTTCGAGTCCATTGGAAAGTAGAAGGATAATCCTCGGAAGTTCAGCATGAATACCTGAAATAGAAGAACATATTTTAATTATGTTATTTTACCACACATAAAATAATTTTTTCATATTTATGAATAAATTATAAGAGTTTTAAACACTTTTGAATGAATGTACCTGCTTATCACTGTCATAGACACCAGGATGAGTTGCTCCAAATGAATGTTCAATTTGTTCAATGGATGGCAATACTTCTGGAGAGTTGAAGGGCAAACAACAGTACTTAAGTTTAACTAATTTCATATTGTAGATTTCAATAATCTTGAGCCTCTGAAATACGGGATCGAAGATGAGCCGCACGCCATCGTGAGGCAAATTTATTACTAGGTCTACTTCTAGCGGATTCTGGAAAATTAGTTTTCAATCATTAATACTATTCAGCATGGTAATTATTAAATAAATGTTGTTAAATAATAATTATAGACTATAAGAAAATAAAAAGGCAACAACGATGTTGCTCCAAAAAAAATCCCGTTTCGAGAATTCACTATTTTCCTCATTGGGGGCATATTTTTCTAAAACGTTACATAGTTGGACGAGTATAACTGCAACACGACCGTAATCCATGTTTAGAGTAGATATCATCAGTACTTAAGTCAGATATATACATTGTGAATGTCAATAAAAATTAGACAGAAGTAAGATTAGAATTATAAAACAATGAATTTATCATTTAATTATCATTATTTATAATCAGTTTGTCTTTTTTGTACATTCGTCTCCATCTACCTTCAAATTAGTCTTCTCGCTTAAACTCAGAACCAATAAGTTTGTACTTATCCCAATTGTATTGACTGAATGAGGTTTGTGTTTGCGTGTTTCACTTTTGTATTTGTTGCAGTAAGCAAACATTAATTAATTGTTTCTTATCTCTGTTTGTAAAATATAATTTCTTCACATGAACTTTTTATGTCTACTATGGAGCTCACAGGCAAAGACAGATAGCCTCTCTGATATTTCGTAACCACTATTTTTACATCAGCGATTAGTGTAAGTATTGTTACTTTATCCTTGCATCTACACGAGTTTGGCATTTTTTAAATTCAATTATAGAACTTGAGGGAAGATCAAAATTAAAAGTAAAGATATTATTAAAAAATATTTTAGTGGAAAAACCTTCACTTGATTTTTTTTAATTTTTTCACACAAGATTTTTGCTAAGTATTTTTACATTCTCATTCTGAATAAGAAGGTATTGGTTTCAAGTGAAAATTGACTTTCGCGGATTTAACGAAAGCTCCACGTTTTGAGACCCCCTGAGTCAGAAAAAAAGGTTTTTTACATATGTGTAAAATTTTGTAAAATTAAAAATGCACATTTTCGCTCAACCTATGCAAGGTACAAAGAAATGTAGGGAAGCAGAATAATTCATTTTAAAAATATCTACAAATTCAATTCAGACCATTTTTTTATTAGATGCATAGTTTTTGTTTAAATCGTGGAAAATTCTATAAAAAATCGAGAATTCCATTTTTCAGAGAAACTATGCGACATACGAAAAAATTGCTAATAAAAAAAATGTGCATTTCAAAAAGATGTGCAAATTAACTCTTGTATTTCTGATAAGACGTATAGTTTTTGTTTAAATCATGAAAACGCACTCGACCAAATAAAAGATTGCCATTTTCCGGCGAAACTATGGAAGACATGGAGAAACATAAATGAGCAAAATTATTAACCACAAAAAGGTTTACAAATTTAGTTTGAATTATCTCCCGATAAGACGTATATTTTCCATTTTAATCGTGATAAAGATTTTCAAACAGTGAAAATTTCCTTTTCTAGCCAAGCGATGCGAGATAAGAATCTCAAGGGCGAGTATTGCAATGAGAATGTGTTCCTTAAGACCGATGGAGCCTTAAGTAAATTAATTCGAAATTTTTACGCATCAAAAATCGAAAAAAATCTAATAAAATTCTAAAAAGTAGAGGTTTCGAAGAGGGTTGAAATAATCGCAATTCTGTATACGCATTCCACTATGGAAAAAACCGAGCACAAAGTGCAACGACCGAAAGGAGCCAAGCGCAGTGCGTGAGATTCAAATCAAGCGTGCGCGAGGCGCGGTCAAACATCTTTGAAGAAAATATTAATTGCTAGAAATTATTCCGGTCAGTTCTCTTTATTCTTTGAATATTTATTGAAAAAGTTTACCATTTTCTTATAACATTTCAAGATTTTCTATAAATTCTCTTATACATCGATACAAATTCATATAAAATCTGTAAAACTCTTATTGTCTTAAATACGAACAAGTTTCTAAGACGAAACAGAAATTTGCCTTGGATATATATATTTTTTTTATTGAGGTCGTTCAAGAGTTTAAGATTCACAATAAAATAACTACATCTGTTATGCATAAGCATTTATGCAAACCTGAAAAAAAATGTATTCCTCATTGACATTTTTCAATGTGAATAATAGTAGGTATATAAGTATAATCAGAATCATTTCGAATGACCTTGCGGATCATTCTTTTCAAAATCACCCTTTTCAGTAGATTTAAACAATACTATGACTCCATAAAGATTATTATTATTGGAAGATTTGCACATTTATTAAGATAATTATCAAATATTTATATAATTCATTACGGGCATGTGAAAGTCTGCCACGTGATTAATTATTGCATGTTATTATATTCGGCGGCTTTGTAATTTGAAAAATGTGAATTTTGTACTGAAACTTTGGAAAACGGTTCAAAATATAAAATAGCATGTTTGTCAGGTTCATTTTGAGTTTCCTATTTCGTTTAAAAAATGCGATTTCATCAATTCCATTCTATCTAGGACTCTAAAATTCTATTCTCAGTTACAATCTGAATTAGAAATTATTAAAATTGCACTACTGAAACAAAATGAAAATTCGAATGGGCCAGACAGACGTTTTGAACCATTTTCCGAAATTTCAACACATGACTTCAACACTCGAAAAAATTAAGAATTTTTTAAATCTACTTTTTTACTATATTATATTATTTATTACATATTATTATATATTTAATAATAATATTTATATTTTGTCTATTTTATTATATTTCATTATATTTCATGAAAAATTGATGCATTAAAATTTTTTTCTTACATAAATTTTTTTTTCATTTAGTTAGATTCTCTAACTACGGCAAATTCACTTTGGAAAATCAATTACAATCTAAAAATTATGCATGACGCAACGAAAATAAACTATACTATGTCAAACCACACACTATACCAAAATCCTTAATTCGATGAAAAGTGACAACAACGTTAAATAGTACTTACAGTATCACTATAAAGGACTTGAACTCCTCTAATAATGCCAACTTGAGACTGTATGATAGATACAGACTGGGAGAAATGCATTCCTGAAATTAGAAAGAAATAATAGACAATGGACATTTCTGACATTCGAATTAACGGCCTACGTTTTATCTACGCGTCTCAGCTGACAAATTAGCATAAAAGAAGCAAAAAGAGAGACGTCATAATGAATCTGACGAAGTGAGAATGTTTGTCAACACCATTGGTCGACAGGGTTTTATTATCAACTCTGTTTGTGAGGATGAAGGACCCCGAAGAAAACAATGGAACGCCTTATTTGAAAATTAGAAAAAAAACGTTCCAAACCTTAAGCTTCGTTGTTTCTAGACATTACCTTTATTAGGGAAACCACTTAATTACATAATGCGTTTAACAGCACAAGTTTACACGCCGCCCCTGGCTGGTCGCCTTTGTTTACATGCAATTGTCAAAATAAACGCGTTTTGTGAACGAGAGGAAAAGGGAGACATTCAACGGATTCAAGAATGAAGTCATTTTACAATTTGGCGACGTCACTTGACTGATTGTTGAAAAACGGTTGATATTAGATTCAAATAGAGAGTTTTCTTGTATTTTGCAAATTTAGGCGTAATACAGTAGCAAAGAGTAGGTGATACACTTTAAAGATGAGGTTTCGTCACTTGCCTAAAATAAATTCCCACTGCTCGCAGCCGAGGGATCTTTCGGGCACCACCTCGAGCTCCAGCATTCTATGATCTGTTTGTTTTCCTGTCCAGAAAAACTTGACACTCACTCGCGACGCGTCCTCGATTTTCACGAGAATTGCGTTGTTTCTTTGTCTCCCCTACGACGTTCACAACCAGCGATCAGCAGGCGGCCATATTGCTTTTTCCGCCAGTCACTACCAAAGCTACGGCTGGCGAACTGTCACCGAACAGCTGATGCTCTTGCACTTGCCCGTGCTCAGGTCGTACTAAGGCAAGCATGAACCACGTGAAACTTAGACAGGAGCGTACTATCAAAAAATATTTCTCAGAAAAATATTTTTTGTTCAGCATTTCAAATTTTCTTTATTTGTATGTCAAATGGTTCCAAACGGGGAAAAAATATTATATGGCATAAATTTATATATGTTTGTATGTCAAGTAATTAGTATAGTAAGCCTGTTCGCATCCCAACTTTTTTTTCTGATCAAATTTTATTATTCCGCAAAATTTGCCCTGCTCAATTATTCCGCAAGAGTTGCCCTATTTCAAAATGAGAATATTTGAAGAAATAAAATCAGTTTCTTTTAAGCTTTAAGAATTTGTCAAGCTTGAATAAAAAAATACGATTATTTTGTTTTTATTTGAGGGGAAAAAAAAACATTATGTGATGTTGAAAGTGTATTTAAAGTCAGGGCCGGTGAAAGTAGTGGGCTGAGTAGGGAAGTTCCCATCTTTGACTCGAAAAATCAGCCAGTAATGAGATTTTTCTTAAAAAGCGATCCTATAATTTCACTTTCTGCCGGTTTTCCCCCACTCGGGCGTGAGCTGTTCCGCCGGCACTGTTTAAAGCGTATATCTATCTAACCTGAAAAATGCGTATCGTTCAGGGGCAAATTATTGAGAAAACTCAAAAAGTTTTTGGATTTGATATATCTCGGAAATGGTAGGTTTTTGGGAAAGTTTGTGAGGACAAAAGAATGTTAAGGGGAATGTTTTCTACAACTTTCTTTATTAGGTCGATATGATGGGATGAAAAGTGCAATTGATAGATGTCGCTAAAGTACCAACAAAGCGTATTTTCCATGTTGCACCAAAATCTTTGATTGCACGCTCAACAACAATCATCAGCACATTTTTGTACAGCTCGCTTGATATAAATTTTGAAAACTCTTCTTAAATCACGTTCAATGCTGAAGTCAGCATAGTTTTGTGAAAAATTAATAATTAATAAATATATTGTTAGAGTTTTTTTTTTAATTATATATGACAACGGAATTTATAAATCTTATAAACAAAATTTCTATTCACTAAAGTTTATAAACACATTTTGTCTCAATTTATATCCACATAAAAATTTTTTTCTTCTTTTCTCTACTTTGAAATTATATATGCCCACGTACCAAAAATTTTTGTACATTATTTGCAAAAATGAATCGCTGATGAGGGCCCATAACAGGGTCCGAGACGTCTGATTCAATGACATATTGATTCAAATTATTACGCGACCCTAAAGCCAATTTTACCACCAACATACAAATATTATAATAAATATTAATTCATCATAATCAGGAATCATTTTAAAGTCCTACTTGCAAGAAACTGATTTATTCAGTCTGGAGTAATGATTTATTATGTACCCACACTAACATCGCCCTCATCGGAAACAATGGAAAATCTACGGTGACAGGTTTGTCACGCTATAACTCATGAACGGCAAGTCGGACAAGAAAAATTTTCACATAAATTTTGTAGGTTTTTTTAAGACAAACAGCTTTTTCATTTACAGTTTTGCGATTGAAAATTTCTTTCTATACCAAAAAGTGAGAAAACGCTCTTTTCGGCACTTTAACGCCATCTATTAATTGCACTTTTCATCGCAAAATGTCGACTCAATAAGAAAAGTTGTAGAAAAGAATGTCCCAAACCTTCTTTGTCGTTACGAGTTTTCCCAAAAACCTACCGCTTCCGAGATATATCAATTCCAAAAACTTTTTAAGTTTTCTTAAAAACCCGCCCCTGAACGATTCCAAATTTTTCAGGTTAAGCTTTTTGAATGCTATTCTGGATTAGTACTTGGATGGGTAACCATTAGGAAATACCGCGTGCTGTTGGCATGTTCGCGGGAAACTGTCCTCTCGTGAATTCGAATTTTCTGCGAAACCATTTTTCTAAAGTAATGTCTAAAGTAGAAGTAATGATATCTCGAGAACTATCAATAGGTTGAATAAGCAGAATTTTCCGTCAATTTGAATATTTTTTGTTTATCAAAATTTTCACCAAAACATATATTCCTGAATTGAGTATATACATATATATACTTGACCTTAATAAATATTTCTTACGTGCATACCATATCGACTTAAACCAATAAAATGTAATATTCCGTCTAATAGTATATTGCCTCAGATAGAGAAAATCTATCTTGATTTATGCATCCGGTACAAGGTAATATTATCTTGAACTAACGCCCATATTATATCATCTATATTCAGACCCACGATTGAATTGAACTATATCATTTCTACTTTATCCAAATAATTTTTGTTCGGCCTTTGTACCTCCCTACAATTATTGTATAAAAAGCTTGTGAAGCTAAAAAGCGAAATGTCCACTACTTCAATTTGATGCGTGTGAATTCTCTTTTGTTTGAGATTCTCCGGCGTTAACGAATACATTCTCATCGCATGTCTCGTGCTGCGCACTCGATCAAAGTTCGTCCAAAACGGTGGAGCAGTTTTGTTGCCTAGTTTTTTTTCACATAATGTGTAGTTTTTCTAGAAATTCGATGAACAAATTTGCTCTATCAATCTTCTGTGTTAGCCTTCTTCGTTTTTTCAAAAATTTTTATTATTTCAGTTTTATAGTTATCTTTCCTGATTGGAATGAAAAATACATATCCTGTTAAAGAAGTTGATAACACATATTAAAGATATTTTCCTGGTACAGAACTTGCGTCTATTTGATTTCTCCTAAGCTTGTGTCAGTTATCCAAAAGTTCATTTTTTCCATTTTTTACATGCTTTTTTCTAAATGAAGCAAAAACTACTTAACCTATCAAAAAGTTAATGCTGCCAAATTTGTAGATCTTTTGTTTTTGTGCATGATTTTAGTTCATTCACATTTTCCCGTACCTTAAATAGTTTGACCAAAAAATGAATCTTTCTATTTTTCACCATGTTTTGTCCGACCAAAATTTGAATTTCCGATTTTTTGAGAAAACTAGAAAAGTTGTGAAGATCATTCTGGAGGACTACGAAAAGAAACATTTTTTTTCTTCAAACTTTTTTTCATATCTTGCGTTGTTTGCGTAAAAATTCTCATCTCCGTTTATATTTTTGAATTTTGAAAATGTTAAAACTCTGAAAATTTTGTTTTTATCAAAAGAATCACACAGAGAACAGACTACAGGCAGGCAGACAGACAGACGGATACCTTCGTAAAAACCATTTTTTCTGACTCAGGGGGTCTCAAAACGTGGAGATTTCATCAAATCTGCGAAAGTCA